>JAOANK020000005.1:559217-572322 GCA_026257165.2 Telfairia occidentalis
TTTAAATTTGTTCTATTTTAGTTCATAAACTTTTAATATGTTCATTTAAGTCTCTAAACTTTCAGATTTATTCCATTTTGATTATTAAATTTTCAAAATATCACTTTCGGTCTATAAACTTTTAAAGTAACTATTTTGGTCTCTATCTTTATTTTATTTTTAACAAATTAATAATATAACTTCGAATATATATAATAACATTGGACATGTAAACATTAGATGATAAAATTGTAAAGCAATGACCACATGATTTTTTTTTTAAAAGTTTAGAGACCAAAATAAATAAACTTAAATATTCAAAGATCAAAGTAAAATTTAAATCAAATAAATATTGAAGCAATTCCAAATGATTTGGAATATAAATACTAGTATAACGGATCCAAGAAAATCAATTTTTTTATTTCTTTTACAATTGAAATAAGAAGGAAATTTACTAAAAAAAAAAGTAAGAAGGAAATAAAAATTGTAAATTGAAAATTCAAAAAGGTAGAGTAACGGAAATTAAAGAAAATTTATGGAAATTAAAAACCATGGTCCACCGACATAATGGCAATTTAATCACCCAAAAAAATGGTGAAAAACAAAAAAAGAGTTGTTTTCACAAGAAGGGCATTTGTGGAATTTTCCGTTAAGCCAAGAAAATAATCCCAGGGCGGAATACGGTGGTAGACGCCAAAATTTTCTCTCGAACCAAACACCCTATTACCTCTCTTTTCTCGCCCTTTGTCCTGCAGTAGTCTAATTTCAGAATCTGTGGAATGAAGAACGAACCCTTTAATTTAGACGGAAGAATATTTTGACTTAAACCCAAAATTACCCATCCATCAAATTCTAAACCCACAAAAGAAAAAGTTGGAAAAAGAAAAGAAAAAGGAAAAGGAAAAAGGAAATTACAGAATGCTTAGCTTACATTTCATTACAACCCAGAATTGGGATTTCCCTTCTTCTTCTTCTTCCTCATTGTGACTGTAATTTCCAATCCCCAAAAATGAATTGTTATGGAGTTTAAAAATGGGGTTTAATGGCGTTCAAAAAGTACTCCAAGAAATAATCTTTTTTTTTTCTTTTAACCCACACCGACGCACAAACAAAAAGCACACTTAACTCACTCACACAGTTCTCTCTCTCTCTCTCTACTTTCACTGGTAGAAGCGGACGACTGACGACAAACTCCGCGCTGGCAAAAGATTCCCTCAACGCCTACTCCTTTTTTCTTTCCCCTTTCATCTTCGTCTTCCTTAACCCTAATTGGAATTTTTCTCACTGACCCAACTAAAGAAGAAGGGGGAAAAGTTGGAAGGAAATTGCTGAGGTTTGTTTGAAGTTGATGGGCATGTTTTTCTTCACCTTCTGGTAAAACCCAGTTCAGTAATCACTCTGCAAGGCCGTGTGGATGGGCTGCTCCAGCTCCAAGGTCGATGACCTTCCGGCCGTGGCGCTCTGTCGAGAGCGTTGCGCCTTTCTTGACGAAGCGATTCATCTCAGGTACTCACTGGCGGAGGCCCACATGGCGTATATTCACTCCCTTAAAGGGATTGGCCACTCGTTACATAATTTCATTGAAGAAAGTGTTGGTGTTTCTTCTGGTTCTCCTCTTTCCCCTAAGCTCAATCTCCCTCCTCATAGAAAGGGTGATCCTGTTGTAACTGGTGCGTCTGCAATTGAAGATTCTGGTTCTTCTCCTCCTCATCCTCACCATCTCTCTCACTCCAATTCCGGCTCCCACCTCCATTTTCACTCCGATTCGGATGAAGAATCGGGTTCCCTCCACCATTCCGATCACTCCTCGCCTTTCAATCCCCATCACGGCGGTCATATGGGTTATATGCTTCCGGATCAAGGAGGTCAAGGTTCATATCCCGGCGGCGGCGGCGGCGGAGGAGGATTTATGCACATGAATTACATGAGGAAATCAGTGACGCCGTCTGTGGTGTTCGAACAGAGGCCTATGAGCCCGGAGAAGGTTTATCACGTTGGTGAATCGTCATCTTCTTCAGCTCATTACCCTTATCCTTACGCGAACATGGCTTACAACAATCCTTATCCCTATTACGGCTATCCCCAAGACGGTGGAGCCGGTGGGTATTACGGTTCCTCTGCTTCTCCTCCTCCTGTATACGGTTCAATGCCATCTGCTGGAGCCTCAGGCTCGTCATCTAAGCCACCGCCGCCGCCCCCTTCACCGCCGAGGGCTTCTGCTTGGGACTTCTTGAACCCATTTGAGACATATGACAAGTATCTCAGTGCTTACACGCCGAGCCGGGACTCGAAGGAGGTGAGGGAAGAAGAGGGCATTCCTGATTTGGAAGATGAGGATTATCAGCATGAGGTTGTTAAGGAAGTACATGGAACTCAGAAATTCGTGGACGAGGACGGTGGTGGCGGTGGCGGTGGCGGAGGCAGTGGAAAGGTTTCCAAGATAGCTGCAGAGGATGAGCGTGGTGGTGGTGGCGATGATACAGAGACCTCACATTACCAATCCAGGCCGAGTGCTGTGGTTGAGGACAACGCTATGGAATATGAAGTCCGCGTGGTGGATAAGAAAGTTGATAAGGAGGAGAAGTCTGAGGAGCGTAGTAATGGTGGTTCATTTAAGGGCAGGCCTGGTTCACGAGATGTCTATGAGGTTGCTAGAGAAATTGAGGTTCAGTTCGAGAGGGCGTCAGAATCCGGTAATGAAATTGCAAAAATGCTGGAAGCTGGGAAGCTTCCCTATCAGCGCAAACATGGTGGGTATTATAGCTCGGATCCATTCAAAATCTGGCTACTTGCAAATAGTACCTTTATGTAGAATAAGATTTGAACATTTCTTCTGGGTTTTTTTTTTTTTTTGCTCGACCTGGTAAATTTGAAATTTTTAGAAGGCTGTTGTTTATTTGTGGATTGAAATCTTTTATGTTCTTGAACTGGGTTCTTGCTTGTTTTCCTCTTTTAACTTGCAATTTGATGAATCTACATCTGGATTCTGGCAGTTTCGTCGAAGATGTTGCATGTTGTTGCTCCCTCACTATCAATGGTAGCTTCCCAACCTTCGACTTCGATGAGTGCTGATCCTTCGTCTTCCGGTGGCAAAAATGGTGCTGCTGAATTAAGTTATATTGAAGAGTTTGGGATGACGTCTGGAAATCTGTCTTCTACCTTGAGGAAGTTGTATTTGTGGGAGAAGAAACTCTACAATGAAGTTAAAGTATGATATACTGATGGCACTTGATTTCCTATTCTACTATCAGTTTCTCATTACTTTCTCTTGATTACCTGATGATTCTGACATCATACATTGCATCTTTCTATAACCGAGATATTGGGCCCACTGTTTTGATTATGGCCCACCCACTAATCTCTGGAGACGCTTCGTCCACTCCAAGGCGACGTCATACAGTGCATTTGAAGATATACTTGCATATTAGGCTATTTGTGCAGCTCTGTTAAATCTGTGAACATGTCTTTGTTTTTTCCTTCAAATGTTGTCTTTTGACAAAGGGAACAGCACTTTTCAATCTTAAAATGAAAAGATACAAGGGAAGTTACCAAGAAATCCGGACTGTTCAGCTGATTGTCATTCAATATACCATGTGGGATTTAGCTGATTGTCATTTATTGAAACCCTGGGATGTAATCTGAATCTCAAGAAGATTTATGCATATTAATTTATGAAAACCCATTTGTTATACTGAGTGATTTTATTTTGATGTTGGTGGTTCTTCAATTTCTATCAGTTTTTTATGTCAATGTTGTACTCAATGTAGACATATTGATGGGGTTTACATACATGTCGTTGGGATTTAAATGCTAAAAGACTTGGGAGCAGTTCTGTTTCCTATGTTCTTCTATTATTACAATAGTTTGTGCTCAAAACGGGTTGCTGTGATTGAGTTTTGTGATTGAATTTTCTTCTTAGGCGGAAGAAAAGATGCGGGTAATCCATGAAAGGAAGTGTCGAAAGCTGAAGCGCTTAGATGAGAAGGGTGCTGAAGCTCATAAAGTTGATTCCACGCAAACTTTAGTGAGGAGCCTATCGACCAAAATAAGAATTGCGATTCAGGTGGTTGACAAGATATCCATGACAATAAATAAAATACGGGATGAAGAACTATGGCCACAACTGAATGAATTAATTCAAGGGTATGTCTAATTCTTCTGAATTTCCCATGTCAATGCCAAATTTGTGGTCTTCTCTCTTATATTTAAACAAAATTTCCCATTTTGCACTTCTTCTCGTAGTTAATTTTGAACTTCTCAACTGCGGCAAAGATGCTTACTACTTGCATTGTTCCTTTCTCTTCATATCTTTCAGCATTAAGTGTCAAATACTTGTATTTCAGATTAACCAGGATGTGGAGGTGTATGCTCGATTGCCATCGTGCTCAGTACCAAGCAATCAGTGAATCAAAAAGTTTAGGTCCCATTGGATCTGGTAAAAATAGCAGTGAAGCGCATCTAGGAGCAACCAAGGAGCTTGAACATGAGCTTCTAAACTGGACAATCAGTTTCTCTAGTTGGATCAGTGCTCAAAAGGGTTATGTTAGAGCTTTGAATAATTGGCTTCTAAAGTGTCTTCTGTATGAACCTGAGGAAACGCCAGATGGTATCGCTCCCTTCTCACCGGGAAGAATAGGTGCACCCCCGGTATTTGTGATCTGTAACCAATGGTCCCAGGCTTTGGATAGACTATCTGAGAAGCAAGTGGTTGATTCTATGCGTGTGTTTAGTATGAGTGTTCTTCAAATTTGGGAGCACGATAAGCTAGAAATGCGACAGAGAATGATGGCAAACAAGGATTCAGAGAGAAAAGTTAGAAACTTAGATCGAGACGACCAAAAGATACAGAAACAGATTCAGGCGTTGGACAAGAAGATGGTGATGGTTTCTAGAGATGAAAAGCGTCTCTCTGTTTCTGGAAATGCCGTATATCAAAGTGAGATGAGCAATAGTAGCCTGCAGTCTAGTCTGCAACGCATTTTCGAGGCTATGGAGAGGTTTACTGCAGATTCCATGAAAGTGTATGAAGAGCTCTTACAACGGAGCGAGGAAGAAAGATTGAGTCAGGGAGCATGAGAGAGTCCAATGAGGTTTTTCTTATAAAATGACAGAATCTTATTTACTCATTTTGATAGTGATTCGGGTGATCAGGCAGCAACTTCCATCAATAGTAGCAGTATTAACGAGTCAAACACGATGATACGATGGACCCTTTGGATGCTGCTCTGATTATGTGCGATCATGCTACCGCGTCTTTCAATCGAGCAACCATTGATCGATGATGAGACGTTAGTGGGAAAGTTAACATTGGTGCTGAAGGCCAATTTCCAAGTCAACTTGAACTTTCTTTTTTATTCCAAATGTTCAAGAAATGAAATTTTTAGCTCAGTCATTGTGCAAGCCACAGACAGACTCCTGGTTGGGTGGACGTTGGCAAAAGAAAAGATGGCATTACGATTACTCGTTTTTTTCGAACTCTTTGTTGATATGATAGATATTGTGGAAAAAGATGGTGCACTGGGGATTTGATGTAATGCACCAGCCATTAAGACGCAAGCTCGACTGTATGATGCCCCATTGTTTCGATAAGTTATGACTCGAACTCTTAGGACGATGTTCGAGGAAGTGGTTGTTATCCTTCAACTTTGAGGGAAGGTTAGTTCTAGTAGTGTCTGGCTCTGGGTTGTTTCACAGTGATATGCAGCAAAGTCATGAAAACGACAAGATGAAGATGATAGATATGTCTTTTTCTAGTACTTTTTGGTTTTAATTTTTTGGGTTCTTTTCTGTATTCAATTATTGTACATAAAAAAGCCATTTTTGATACCCGAGTCGTATGAAAAGCCTTCTTCAATAGAAAGCTTGTGGAAATGGACAGAACTATGATTGCAAGGGATTTGCCAAATTCTGTCACCCCAATTTTGTAAAAGTACAGCACCTCACAGATGATTCCTTTGTCCAGTTTCCCCCTTGTTTAATCTCTCCAACTCATTCACTAATGGTGGCCTCTTCCAACCAGCAGTAGCTGTTAATGTTCAGTGTATATTCTGATCTGTACTTGTTGATCATTAACCTTTGAAACTAGCAATCTTTCATTTCGTTCTCTTAGTCCAAACTGATATGAAATGGAAGGCTCCACTTGTTTTGAACTGTTTATGGTCTGTACGATAATCATGGGGTGGTTAAATACAAATGTAAGAAGTGTCCAATTGTGATATCAGAAGCGTTTTTGATGTTCTTGATTTGGAAACTAAGTTCTACATTTCTATAAGACTTTTTTTAATATTTGAGATTGAATAAACATATTTTCTACTTATTATTTAGAAATGAATCATACATTTTTTTTTTTTTGGTTTCTGTCTGTCACTTCTGACTGTTGCATTTAAATCTACTGTTTTTATATTCATCATTCCCACAATTTACGACTCTTGAAGTAAGACTTTTGCGATTCTGAAGATCTTCAAAATGATTTATTGGATCTTCTTTAGAAAGAACATATTATATTAGTTACTATTGATATCTGACTTGATTCCTTGACTATTTACATGAATTTTAACGATGGTCGCCTGGTAACAAAATATTACTAAAATATTTGCACTATTGCAAAGTCTTCAAGAATAAATATTTGCAAATTATTAGCAAAATTAGCAATTTTACAGTCGAGAAAGTAAAAAGATAATGATAACAAGATATCAGTGGAATGGCCTCTATTGGCAGGCAATGCAAAGACAATCTAATTAAAGCTGAAATTATAGTAAAGTTATTATAAAAGATGAAATAAGGATAAAGTAATTAACAATTAAAATTATTAAAACATTTAAAGATAATCTCTTGCCTGCCCCTTCTCATCATTGGGGTAATATCAATGCTAACTCTTCTGAAGTACACTGTTGAATTTGAAAACAGTTAGCTGGGATAGAGACCTTCAAATGTAGAAATGAAGTGCTTTTTTGGGGAGAAATTACCTTAGACAGGTCAAAAAGAAGACAAGAACATGACCAAGTGGACAACCTTTAAATTCCTTAATTTGAATGTAAGTGGGAGTTTGAACAAACACTGTCGGACCAAGGAGTTTGACATGTGTGCAAGTTAACGGGCGAGTAAACCCATAAGGCGCAAGGAAGCTGACTGGTGGGATCCTCCTATGGGTTGCACCACCGACCGACCTTGATCTTTTGAGAAGGGTTCGAGTGTGAACATGCTTGTCGGGACCCGAAAGATGGTGAACTATGCCTGAGTGGGGCGAAGCCAGAGAAAACTCTGGTGGAGGCCCGCAACGATACTGACGTGCAAATCGTTCGTCTGACTTGGGTATAGGGGCGAAAGATTAATTGAACCGTCTAGTAGCTGGTTCCCTCCAAAGTTTTACTCCGGATAGCTGGAGCCCGCGGGCGAGTTCTATCGGGTAAAGCCAATGATTAGAGGCATCGAGGGCGCAACGCCCTCGACCTATTCTCAAACTTTAAATAGGTAGGACAGCGTGGCTGCTTTGTTGAGTCGTGCCACGGAATCGAGAGCTTCAAGTGGACCATTTTTGGTAAGCAGAACTGGCGATGCAGGATGAATCGGAAGTCGGGTTACGGTACCTAACTGCGCGCTAACCTAGATCCCACAAAGGGTATTGGTCCAAAATTTTGGACCCTTTACATAAGTATTTCTGATCTTTCAGTAGGCAAAAAGACTTAAAACTGCAGAGTATTTCCAAAGAGTTGGACTGTAGTTTCATAAGGATTTCTTGACTTAGCTTTAAGCATGAGAAGTCCCTTTTGACACCAATACCAAGCTCAGATTAGATCAAAACCATAAACGAACACTATCATAAGTGTAAGGGAAAGTTTTGTTCCGCTTGGGGAGCGAGAAAAATCTCTATCCCTCTCTTTCCTTCTTTCACCCCCATGTCGTCATAGGTTTTTTAAGCTAGTTTTTAGGATGAAAATATTGAAGTAATGATATAAGATTAAAGTTACCATAATCTATTAGGTTAAACTTTTGGGTTGACTGGTGATTTAACAGAAAAACCTACTCAGCACTATCTCAAATAACCCGAACCATTTTACTAAAGAAGTGAGCTTGATATTGCAATCTTAAAAACGCCCAAGCAGTTTATCACTATGTCATCCAACAGATACAGACACAGGAAAGACATAAAGTCATCATCTTTACACATACTAATGGTAATCAAATCTCATTTATCAAGAACACAGTTAGATCGATCAACAACTTGAGTAGTTTCCATTTGTATTTCGAGATAGAATGAAGAAACAGCAAGATATTACGTATTCTGTATATCACAATGTCTGTAAGCTCTAAAAGACATGTTTGGTGTGGAGGAGACATGCTTTTCTGCATAAGAGAGAACCATATAAGTTTCATGGCTGTCTTTCAGTAAACTAATGGGCCTTCTAAACAAATGGATATATTTATAAATCTCATTAGTGTCAAATACAATTATGTAGTTACAAAACAATATGATAAAAGGCCAGCTATGAGCTTGGTGGAAGGGAGACATTGCAAGAACATTGCTGATATGGTGTTGCAGATCCATATTACAATCATATAGCTAAAGGATTTTATTTTATGTCTTTAGTATTTTAAAAATGAGGTTGAGGTTCCTACTGTTCCCTTGGGCCTTAGTTATATAAAACTCCCTGAATGCCAGGAAATGATCACAAACTGAACTGATTCAACTGCTTAGTCATTCAAAAGCTAGGCCTTTGTCTTCTCAAAGATTCCGATCAAGAAAGGAAAATGGATGCCTCTGCTTTGAACCTAAGAAACTCTCATCATATTCGCTCGAACAGCTTGCCCTCCGAGCCACACCCGTTCATCAATCACGTTGATCAGCATTTATGCAGATTGAAGAAGGCCTCAGAAGCTACATCATCTTCTTCATCTGAACTATGCCATAAACTAAATGGCTTTCAGGATTTGCATGATTGCATTGATAGGTTGCTTATGTTGCCTCACACCCAACGTGTTCTTGTTGAAGAGAGTGATAAGAAATCGTTTGATGATTTACTTGAAGGATCTATCAGACTCTTGGATTTGTGTGACATAGCTAAGGATGCATTGTTGCAGACAAAAGACTGTGTGCATGAACTCGAGTCAGTTTTGCGCCGAAGAAGGGGAGGTGAAATGTTCATAGCAAGTGAGCTTAAGAAAAGCTTAAGTTCTAGGAAGTTGATAAAGAAAACAATCTATAAAGCCTTGAAGACAACTGAAAGCAAAAATTGTGAGAAAAGTCAAGCCACTCCAGTCATTGTCAGCTTGTTGAAACAGGTCGAAGCAATTGGTTACAACATTATCGAATCCTTGTTGTCTTTCATAGCAGGACCGAATTTGCAATCAAATTCGAGCCGTTGGTCTCTCGTCAGCAAGCTTGTGCAACCCAGAAGGGTAGCCTGTGAAGTTGAAGAAACAAGTAGAAACGAAGTGGCACTGGTTGATGCTGCATTACATTCAATTGCCAGTCAAAAAACAAAGAAACCTGATTTCCTTTTGCAAGTTGACAATTTGCAGAGCTCATTGAAGATATTTGGTTCAAACATTCAAGAACTTGAAGGTGATCTTGAGGCTCTATACAGGCTCCTTATTAAAACAAGAGTCTCATTTCTCAACATCTTCAGCCACTGAGCCTAAAATTTCAGATAGTAGTATCGTGGCCAATCCCATGAGAATCCATTTTTGTAAACTGTAAAAAAATACAGTAAATATACAAACTTTATTCTGATTTAAAGGCCAACTTATGGCTTCATCCATGTCTTATTGGTTTCTGATTTTCTCACATACTATCAATTATCAATATCATCTTTCTATTCATCAAACTGTAATTACTTCAAATGTTCCAACAATCAGGCCTGATGAACTGATGGAAGAAAAAAAGATAAACCATAAAAATAGTGATCATCAAGTAACTTCTTTCAATGGCTAAAGTTCTGGGTGAAATCATGATTGGTCAACTAATAATGGAAATTAGGTACCTTGAATTTGCACCGTTGCCAACTATTAAGATTCTAATGGCATAAAAAGTTCACATGGTAGGCTGATTTCATATGCCTCAAGCAATAATGATATGTAGACTGTCTCCAACCTTCATTACGGTTGATCTAATAATTTGTAAAATAATAAGGCTAAAGAAGTTTTATTATAACGGAAGTTTTCGAGGGCAATCATTTTGGATCGTGGCATCTCTCTCACGATAGCCAATCCATTAGACAATTGATTAACAAATCATCAAGTTTTAATTTTTGGGGTTACCCACCAAAAAATAATGCAGCATATGTAGTTTTTAATAAAAATATAATCATGCAAGAGATTTGATTTCATAAAGTTTGTTTACAAAAATGTAAGTTAGCTCTGCAGCATCCACTAAGTTGAATAAATTAGTCAGAAATGAAGTTTGGGCCCTTCTGAAATCAAACAATTCAACAATTCTGCTGTTTTGATATGATTTCTGCTTAAAATATAGAAGAAATTGATATATGCGCTCGTGGGTATGGCCTTAACTAATAATGTAAAGGTGGTCATCTTTTACACATGAAAAAAATTGTCAAGAACAACTCGTGGGGGCTTCATATTTTATGAATTGGCTTGACATTATATAGCAGGAAGGTGCATGTGAAAAATAAGGATATGATTATTTAACTTTTTAGTGAATAATTTATGAGGTAAAGACCTGGTGTGAGAGGCATGTCATGAAAATGGCTAAAATATCATGTGATAATGAAGAAAGAAACTTCCTGGAGCTTCTCACACGTGTGCATTTGGGGAGGAACCTTCTTGTCTGAATCAAAATATCTTAAACTAGCTTTTTTGTGAGTTGGAATGTTGGTGGAGACAGGAGATCATGAAACATTGCTTGAACATTGCAATAATTTTAAGATCCAGATCAAGCTGGAGATACTACTCCCTGGTATAGCAGAGAAGGTTCATAATGTCTCCCAAACTTGGCGTCATATAATATAGTAGAAACTAGGCATGTGAAAAGATAAAAAGGAATTTCGGGTAAATGGTTCAAGCCCTATGGTAGCTATCCATCTAGGTTATAACGAATTCTCCGTCAACTAAATGTTGTTGGATTAGGTGATTGTCCCATAATATTGGTCGAGGTGGGATCACATATTCATGGATATCTAAAAAGGAAGAACAGCAAACCGAGAAGTTGATGAAACACGAATTTGTTGAATCACATTGTTCATTAGACTCTAAGACATTTTCTTTCTTGAGGCGAGCATGATTATCTCTCCTTTTATTCAAAAGCCAAAATGATTTCTCAAACAGCTTGGCCACAAGAATGCTATACTTTGAGAAGTTGCTTGGCTTTAGCCTTTGGATTCCACTAATGCTTCATAATCCACAATCAAAAAGTTAAATGCTGATTAGGAAAAAAAATCAACAGAAGCTTGTGTTACCCTGCACTCAGGGAGCAGAAATGGAATTGAGAAGGCGAGTGATGAGTTGAAGAACTTGTTGCAAGTGAATAACATTGCCTCTTTTAAAGTGAATAATAACAATTGTTCAAATGGAATTGAACGCGTGCACTTGTGTGAGTGCGTTTGTGGCTTTACACTTGCATTTGGTTTCTTGCAAATAGCAACAAAATAATGGATCTTTCAAACAAGCTCTGGTCCAAGTGAGTGATAAGGAAGTGTTAGATGACTTACTAGAAGGATCTCTCAGGCTGCTGGATTTGTGTGACACGGCTAAGAATGGCTTGTTGCAAACAAGAGAATGCACACATGAATTAGAGTCAGTTTTGCGTCGAAAGAGAGGTGAAATTGGTAATTCTAGTTCACTTGAGAAATGTTTAAGTTCCAGGAGGATGATAAAGAAAGCAATCTACAAAATCTTAAAGGGAACGGAAAGCAAACAATCCCACAAAGATCATGGGAAGTTTGACCATTGTCAACCTGATAAAAGAGGTTGAAGCAGTCACATACCACAGCATAGAATCCTTATTGTCGTTTATAGCAGGACCGAAGTTGCCATCAAAATGGAGCTGCTGGTCTTCAGTTTCCAAGCTTGTGCAACCCAAAAGAGTAGCCTGCATAACTGAAGAAACAAACATAAGTGTAGTAGAAAGATTGGATTTGACTTTGAGTTAAATTACCAATCACCAATCTAACAAATCAGGATTCCTTATTCAAGTTGAAAACATGCAGAACTCGCTAAGGGAATGTGGGGAAAGAATTAAGGAAGTTGAAGAAGAACTTGAGGGTCTTTATAGTTTCATAATCAAAACAAGAGTATCTCTTCTCAACATCTTCAGCCACTAAATGTGAAACCTTTAATGGTGTCATGTCTGCCCATGCCATGGTCACAAATTTTGAGATATGTTGAACAGATTATGTAAAACACTTGAGTTTTCCTGTAGGAACATGCATAAATATATATACATTTTACTCTATTTTTGGTTTTATGAAGAGCCTACGAGAATCTGACTTTAGCTGAATCTTTTTCCATAATATAAAAAAGCATCAATAATCCATATTACTTTTCTCGCATTTGGATCTGCAGTTAATTTCATATAAAACATTCCATTTGGCGAGAGAAGTTATCAATGTTCATAAATTTTCAGACATCAGATCTTTGAAATCTTTTTTAAGTTAGTTTTCAATGAGAGATTCAAATCTAAAGTTCGTCTCTAATACCAATTATTAGCAAAATTAGCAATCAAACAATCAAGAAAGTAAACAAGGAATAAAAATAAGATCTCAGTATATTGGCCTCTATTCATAGACCAAGCTGAGACAATCTAATTGAAGCTGAAATTTTAACAAGACTAAAAAATTGTATAAAAAGAAAGGATAAAGCTATTAACAATCAAAAGAGTTAAAAGATAAACTCTTGCATACCTCTTCTAATCATTGGAGTAATATCATTACTACCTCTTTTATGCATGGATTGAGTTCAGCACAAGTAGAATCTTGAATTTCAAAGCAGGTTGCTGCCATAAAGAAATACAAATGTTCGAATTAATTGCTTCTTTTGGGTGAAATAACTACGACAGGTCGAAATGACCAACTGGATCATGACTTTCAATTCTATAGTTTTATTATGAGATTGATAATTTGAGCAAACTGTATCTGGGCCCAAAATTTTGGACAAGATTTCTGATTTTTTAGAA
>JAOANK020000005.1:572422-585370 GCA_026257165.2 Telfairia occidentalis
GATTTGAATGTAATGGAAGGTTGCCCTGATTTAATTTTATCATATGTTTAGGTTGGACATCATCATCAGAATTAAGGCTAAACAAGACGAACTAATTAAAAAAACATTCATGTGGATGAAGGTGAGATTTACGATATCCAAGAGTTATATCCTTGCTGTATGATACAAACTATGTCAACAGCACTCGTGGGCTTAAAAATTTATGAATTTCCCAACAACAAATTGCAGATTGTATGGAAGTATTAAGGTATCAAGTAAATAAGTAATGAGCCAAGAACCTGGAAATGGGTTGACACAGCCCAAATATCATCTGACATTTTGTTGAAGAAGATAGATAATTTGATGTACAAGAAAAAAAGAGATCCAATCTTCCCACAAATTTCCATGTGTGAAGCAACAAGCTTGTCTTCCTCGTTTCAGGCTCAGCTCACCCTTGTGATTAGCAAACAATAATTAATTACAACGAGTTTACGAGTTAAAAATGCGGTGGATGAGAGACATTGCAAAACATCACTGCGACAGAGTTTAGATCCATATCATGAGCAGATTACAATATAATTGAATACTTAAGAGACATGCATGATCCCAGATCATTTCTCCATTACAATAAAACTATACCATACAGAAAATAGTTATATCTAATAATTTAATTTTTGTGCCAGATACATGCATGTGATTATAGAGAAAGTTAACTTTAATAATGGAGATATGAAACTGGTGGGAAGGAGACATGGCATGAACATTGCTGAATTGGTTTTGTAGATCCATAACTTAAAGAATATTTTGGACGAGCATGAGATTCCTCATGTCTCCCTAACCCCAGTTGTATATATACTTCCCTGAATGCCAAAAGACGAAAGCAGATTGAAATTGCTTAACTTTTTGTAAATCATTAGCTAAGCTTTGGCTTCTTCAAGTGAGATAGAAAAAATGGATTCCTTTGATGTGAGCCCAAAGAAATCACTCCACATTCGCTCAAATAGTTTGCCCTCAAAGCCACATCCAATTGTTGCTCAAGTTGATGAACATTTGTGCAGATTGAAGTCCTCTGAAGCCACTTCTTCAACTTCTTCTTTATGCCATAGACTCAGCAGCCTTCAAGATTTGCATGATTGCATTGATAAGTTACTTCTTCTACCATTCACCCAACAAACTCTTGTCCATGAGAGTGATAATAAGTGGGCTGATGACTTACTAGAAGGATCTCTAAGGCTCTTAGATTTGTGTGATATTGCTAAGGATGCATTGTTGGAGACAAAAGAATGTGTACGTGAACTTGAATCAGTTTTGCGCAGAAGAAGAGGTGAAACAGTTATTGCAAGTGATTTTCAGAAATGCTTGAGTTCTAGAAAAATAGTAAAGAAGACAATCCACAGGGCCTTGAAAGGAATCAAAATCAAGTGTTCTCAGAAAAGTGAAGAAAGTTCAGCAGCCGTTAGCTTGTTAAGAGAGGTAGAAGCAGTCACATACAGCAGTGTTGAATCAGTATTGTCCTTCATAGCAGGACAAAGGTTGCCATCAAAGTTGAGTCGATGGTCTTTGGTCTCCAAGTTGGTACAACCCAAAAGAGTTGCCAGCAAAGATGAAGATGAAGTAGAAATGGTGGATGCCACACTATATTCAATTGCCAGCCACCCAACAAATAAATCCAATTTCCTAATGCAAGTTGAAAGCTTGCAGGACTCACTGAGGAAATTTGAGTCAAGTATTCAAGATCTTGAAGAGGAACTCGAGAGTCTACATAGGCACCTTATCAAAAATAGAGTCTCCCTTCTCAACATCCTAAATCACTAAGGATGGAACTTAGATAAAAATATCATGGTCAAAGCCACGAGAATTCTTTTTGCCTAAATGTAAAGCCCAAAATGTATATAGACATACATTTTTGTGTTCATGAGAATTAACTCTTGAAATAACAATCCAGATTGTGAGTTTCATATAATCTTCTTCACAAGCTAATTGTTTTGCAATATTTGTATTGTTTATCCGTCTAATACATTTGAAGGGGAAAAAAATACACAACCCATCATCAATATCACCATTTTGGTATTTCAACCTGCACACATATTGCTACTCAGAAGGATTTTAACCTGCTAGGAAAAAAGAAATGAACAATAAAATGGAAATCTTTTCTATCACTTAAATTATGATAGTGTTAAGTTATTTAGAGGTCAACTGGCCAACCATGGATACATGATGAAACTAAGTATTTAATTTGGCACTGCTGTCAAAGTTTCCAATTGCCTAAATATCAGTAATAAGCATGAGAATCACATGGCCGACTGACTTTCTAATTTTGTGGACACAAGCATAAAGACTACCATAAAACATTATTTAGCCAAAAAATTTATATAAGTGATTTAATTTCCGTCGTTTCTTTTTGCTAAGAATATAAAAAATGGAACCACATGTACCCAGAGGTGAGATTAATGTTATCAAGGAGACATTAATGAGATGAGTATCCAAGTATTACAAAAAGTATTTCTAAGTGTTCAAAAGTGTAGTGAGACTATAGTCGATAAATGGTGAAACTCTTTTACACCAAGATAAAGCATGATAAAGAGATAGTTTCTAGAACAACTTCCTTGCTTTGTTCCTTGCCAAGAAAAATACGGCCATTTTGTTCATTCCATAAAGTCCAAAGGATCGCCCTATTGATAGTCATCCAAAAAATCTTCTTAACATCGTTGCAAGGATGGTAAGCAACCATAAGAAGCAAATCACTAATAGAAGCAGGGGAGGCCGTAGACCAGTAAAATTCAGCAGTTGTAATGTTGTATTGTATGATACTGACTATGTCAACAGCACTCGTGGGCTTCATAATTTATGAATTAATTGCATATTTTATATATATATTGAAGGATTAAGTAAATAAATAATGAGTTTGGTGATGGGGTGACATAGCATAAACACTGCCTGACATATAGTTGAAGAAATTGATCCAATCTCCCCAAATTTGCACGTATGATGCAACAATCTTGTCTTTGTCAAGAGAAGCTAAGGTAACCTTTTTCTTGATGAGAAAATATTTTTGATGCCATTGGCTTGAATATGAAGAGATTCTCCTGCAATAAAGAAGCATTAATTTAATTGGTTTATGTGCTGAAATCTCGATGAAGAAGAGACATTGCCAAAGCATTACAGCGAAGATGTTTAGATCTAAATCATTTCACCATTCTGATGAAACTATACCTTATAAAGAGTAGTTATATTTAAGAGTATTATTTTTGTATCAGATACATGCATGTGATCCTAAAGAAATTTGACATTCATAATGGTGGAGATATGGAAACAAGTGGGAGGGAGACATGGCATGAACATTGCTGACTTAGTTTTGTTAATCTATAACTTAAATTATATTCCAGATAAGCATGAGATTCCTCATGTCTGCCTAACCCAGTAATATATATACTTCCCTGAATACCAAAAGATGAAGGCAGATTGAAATTGCTTAACTTTGTTTTGCAAATCATTAGCTAAGCTTTGGCTTCTTCAAGTGAGAAAGAAAAAATGGATTCCTTTGATGTGAACCCAAAGAAATCACTCCACATTCGCTCAAATAGCTTGCCCTCAAAGCCACATCCAATTGTTGCCCAAGTTGATGAAAATTTGTGCAGATTGAAGTCTTCTGAAGCCACTTCTTCAGCTTCTTCTTTATGCCACAGACTTAGCGGCCTCCAAGATTTGCATGATTGCATTGATAAGTTACTTCTTCTACCATTCACCCAACGAACTCTTGTCAATCAGAGTGATAACAAATGGGCTGATGACTTGCTAGAAGGATCTCTAAGACTCTTAGATTTGTGTGATATTGCTAAGGATGCATTGTTGCAGACAAAAGAATGTGCACGTGAACTAGAATCAGTTTTGCGCAGAAGAAGAGGTGAAGCAATTATCGCAAGTGATCTTCAGAAATGCTTGAGTTCTAGAAAAATGATCAAGAAGATAGTCCATAAGGCCTTGAAAGGAATCAAAAGCAAGTGTTTGAAAACAAGTGAAGAAAGTTCTGCAACCGTTAACTTGTTAAAAGAAGCAGAATCAGTTACATATAGTACTGTTGAATCAGTTTTGTCCTTCATAGCAGGACCAAAGTTCCCATCAAAGTTGAGTCGATGGTCTTTGGTCTCCAAGATGGTACAACCCAAAAGAGTAGCTTGCAAAGGTGAAGATTCATTTGCAAATGAAGTAGAAATGGTGGATGCCACACTCTATTCAATTGCCAGCCACACAACAGATAAATCCAATTTCCTTTTGCAAGTTGAAGGCTTGCAGAACTCACTAAGGAAATTTGAGTCAAGTATTCAAGATCTTGAAGAAGATCTCGAGATTCTGCAGAGGCACCTCATCAAAAATAGAGTCTCCCTTCTCAACATCCTAAATCACTAAGGATGACATTTAGATAGTAGTATGATAGTCGACGCCATGAGAATTCATTTTTGTTAAATGTAAACACCAAAGCGTATATATATATATCTTTCCTTTTTCATAATGAATAACTCTTTTGAGATCAAAATCCATATTGTGTTTGCTATGTTTTCTTCCCTAGCTAACTGTCTTGCAATGTTTATTTTATTAATACCTTGCCATGTTTGAAAGGTGGAAAAAATACACTACCTATTATCCATATCACCATTTTGGTATTTCAACCTTTGAGACATATTGTTACTCAGAGGGAAGCTGTTAGGAAACACTTAACGAGAAAATAAAGGAGTTTACTCTTCCATGTAATAATTTACCTGTCACTTAAAGTTAAACTATTAATGAAATGTTTCATCACGTCAATGAAATATTTTGTTTCTCACTATAAAAAATAAAAATCTTAAAGTTAAACTGTGTTATATTAATTAAAGATCAATTAGTAACATTAGATCACCTAATGAAACTAAGTATTTGAATTGGCATTGCTGTCAAGGATTCCAATTGCCTCAATAATGGCGATAAGCACAAGAATCACATGGTCAAGCTGACTTTCATGTAACACTCTCCAGACTGTCATTAACTAAGGGATAGTTTGTTCAATTATCTGTAATAGTAAAGCTAACAATTTTGTGCCAGTGAAGTTATCTAGAAAGGCTATGGCCTTGTCACATCTAGCACAACAATCACCACTTCAATTGATTTATCAAAGAGTTATGTTAATCAAAGGAGGTTATTTATTTGTCTATTTTTGTGGACATAAGCATGGGAACAAGCAGATGGTGGCATGGTGAGCAATAGGAAGTTTCAAAACTTGAAAGGATTTAATACTGTTAAAAATATAAATAAATGAATATGCGTAACCTATCCACTTAAGCTTTTGAGTTGAATGGTAATTTAATATCCCATCAGACTTCTGATTAATAGTGCTCTCTATCAAAGTTATTTTTAGATTTCTCTTTGCAAGACATTTGTATGAATTGAGAGGTATTTATAACTCCCCCTTAATATGTTTGATGGTTGATTTTGTTCCGTTTATTTTTGTCACTCCCTTATGGGATTGGTATCTTTTGAACATTAGGTTCCTGTCCTTTCTTCAATAAAAAGTCGTGTTTTTAGTTGAGAAAAAATATTGTATCAGAGCAAGAGGTTCAATGTTGTTTCCTCCCAATTAAATTGATATGACGGCCATATACTAATTTCCAAGACTACAAGTGTGAGAGAACTTTAAGAATATGAATAATGATTAAATATACTGTTACCTATTACCTTAAGTTTTTAGTAGAATAGTGATTTAACAGATACCTGTCATGTTACACATAAGTGGAAGAAAGTTCTGTCTAGTTGGGGTGGTGGCTGTTTACCAAATAAGAGCTAAAATGGACATCATTAGAATAAAGGCTACACAATAGACATTGTTTAGCCAGAAACTTTATTTAAGCAACTGGTTTTAATTTGCTCTGTTTACTTTGGTACAATATTAAAGAAGAATTCATCCGTGTGTACGGAGGTGAGATTAAAAATATCAAGGAATCAAATCGTTGCAGTATGATACCAGCTATGTCAACAGCACTCGTGGGCTTTATAATTAAATAAATAATGAGCTGAAAACCTGTTGATTGGGTGACATAGCACAAGCATCGCCTAACATATAGTTGAAGATAGATAGATAATTTGATGTACAGTGAAGAAATTAATCCAATCTTCCCCCAAAATTGCACGTGTGAAGCAACAATCTTGTCTTTCTCAAGAGAGGCCCAGTTCAGCTTTTTCTTGATAAGCTAATAATTTTGATGCCATTGGCTTGTATATGAAGAGATTTTCCTGCAATAAAAACACATTAATTTGATTAGTTTATATACTGAAATCTCGATCGAGAAGAGACATTGCCAAAACATTACAGAGAAGATGTTTAGATCCAGATCGTGAGCAATTTATAATAGAATAGAATAATTAGGAGGCATGCATGATCCCATATCATTTCTCCATTATGATAAAACTATACCTTATACAGAGTAGTTATATTTAAGTGTATTATTTTTGTATTAGATACATGCATGTGATCCGAAAGAAATTTGACATTCATAACGGTGGAGATATGGAAACAAGTAGGAGGGAGACATGGCATGAACATTGCTGAATTAGTTTTGTAAATGTATAACTTAAATTATATTCCAGATGAGCATGAGATTCCTCATGTCTGCCTAACCCCAGTTATATATATACTTCCCTGAATATCAAAAGATGAAAGCAGATTGAAATTTCTCAACTTTTTTTGTAAATCATTGGCTTAGCTTTGGCTTCTTCAAGTGATAAAGAAAAAATGGATTCCTTTGATGTGAACCCAAAGAAATCACTCCACATTCGCTCAAATAGTTTGCCCTCAAAGCCACATCCAATTGTTGCCCAAGTTGATGAACATTTATGCAGATTGAAGTCTTCTGAAGCCACTTCTTCAGCTTCTTATTTATGTCACAGACTCAGCAGCCTTAAAGATTTGCATGATTGCATTGATAAGTTACTTCTTCTATCATTCACCCAGCAAACTCTTGTCCATGAGAGTGACAAGAAATGGGCTGATGACTTGCTAGAAGGATCTCTGAGGGTCTTAGATTTGTGTGATATTGCTAAGGATGCATTGTTGCAGATAAAAGAATGTGCACGTGAACTTGAATCAGCTTTGCGCAGAAGAAGAGGTGAAATGGTCATTGGTAATGATCTTCAGAAATGCTTGAGTTCTAGAAAAATTATGAAAAAGACAGTCCACAAGGCCTTGAAGGGAATCAAAAGCAAATGTTCTCAGAAAAGTGAAGAAAGTTCTGCAACCGTTAGCTTGTTAAAAGAAGTAGAAGCAATCACACATAGTACTGTTGAATCAGTACTGTCCTTCACAGCAGGAAAAAAGTTGCCATCAAAGTTGAGTCGATGGTCTTTGGTCTCCAAGTTGGTACAACCCAAAAGAGTTGCCAGCAAAGATGAAGATGAAGTAGAAATGGTGGATGCTACACTATTTTCAATTTCCAACCACACAACAGATAAATCCAATTTCCTTATGCAAGTTGAAAGCTTGCAGGATTCGCTGAGAAGATTTGAGTCAAGTATTCAAGATCTTGAAGAAGATCTCGAGAGCCTACATAGGCACCTTATAAAAAATAGAGTCTCCCTTCTCAACATCCTAAATCACTAAGGATAGAACTTAGATAATAGTATCATAGTCAATGCCATGAGAATTCATTTTTGCTGAATGTAAACACCAAAGTGTACATATATACCTTTCTGTTTCATGAGAATTAACCCTTTGAAATCAAAATCAGATTTTGAGTTTAGTATAATCTTCCTCCCAAGATAATTATTGATCTGTGCGCTATGTTTCAAAGGGAAAAAAAATATACCACCTAACAGCATGTCAGAATTTTATTTCAACTTCTGAGACCTGAAATTCTCACTTGAAGTTGAAGGAGTTTAAACTGCTAAAGGAATGAAAAGAAAAAGTTGTTTATTGTTCTAAGTATTATTTCCCATGTCAGTTAAACTTTGTTCTGTTAACTAAGGGTCAATTAGCCAACCATGGTTATCTGAAGAAGCTAAGTATTTAGATTGGCACTGCTGTCAAAGATTCCAATTGCCCCAATAATGGCGGTAAGCACGAGAATCACATGGTAGGCTGCCTTCCAACTAAGAGACAATTTGCTCAACTATCTATATTATAGAAAAACTAAACAGTTTTTATCAAAAAAAGAAAAAAGAGAAGAAGAGAGAGAGAGAAAGAAAGAAAGAAATGTAAAGCTAAACAGTTATTTGCTAATGAAAGTTATCTAGAACGATCATGGCGGATCTTGCCACCTCTAGCAAAATAATCACCACTTAAACCAATTGATCAAATAGTTGGATGAATAAAGTAAAATGAAGACATCTATTTGTTCATTTTTAGAGACGTAATCATGGGAGTGAGCAGATGGAGGCTGAGAAGTTTAAGAACTCAAAAAACATCAATGCATATTGCATATAAATAGAAGCAAAATGCAGCAAAGAAAGCAGAATCAGGATGTGAACCAGTAGAACAAGAACTTTGCTTCTATTATGAAACTGGGTCGATCAGCGTTTCTGAACTCACCCTTGTTTGCTTGCAGAAATTAGGAAGAAGAAGAAGAAGAAAAATCCATCAAAGTCAAAGATAACGCCATTTTCATTCCTTAAGGTACCACAAAAAGTTCCTCCTTTCAGCAAAGGAGAATCCGACAATCATGGAAGGTTGTCTTGATGTAATTTTACCAAATGTAATAAGCCAGCACCAGCCCTTTCTGTATGATGCCAACTCTGTCAACACCACTCGTGTGCTTCATAATTTACAAATTTCTCGACAATCTATAGCAGAAAATGGATAATTAATTCAATGCATTGGGAGGAAGAAGATTCCCACACGTTTGCATGTGTAAAGCGACAATCTTGTCCTGTGCAGAGAGAGACCCAGTTCAGCATTTTCAAGATAAGCCAACAAAACTTATTCCACTGCCTCAAGTATAGAAAGATGCTCGCTCGTGCAAATGGAGAAGAAGAGACATTGCTGAACTATTAACATTGACATGGCAACCACTTGTCCACCGAAGGATAAATGACTTCTTTTACTCTGTTTTTTCGTGTGACACTATCATAAACAAAAAACAATTTTTTAGTTTAAAATCATTGAAATGATATTTACAAATAGTTATATATATTTGTATA
This sequence comes from Telfairia occidentalis, assembly GCA_026257165.2. Classification (NCBI taxonomy): domain Eukaryota; kingdom Viridiplantae; phylum Streptophyta; class Magnoliopsida; order Cucurbitales; family Cucurbitaceae; genus Telfairia; species Telfairia occidentalis. Next base: position 581,561 of record JAOANK020000005.1, read on the forward strand.
AAAATGTAGATTTTAATGTGTGTTCTTCTTGTGTCCTTTCAAAAAAAATGATGGGCCACAATGGTCAATACCCCACAAAAAATAAACCATCTGTAATTTTATGAGTAAACTGGGAGAGGCCTAATTTTAAATTTTTATGCAGCTAAATTGGCTCTGAGACAGGTGCTTTATCTCATTTCCTTTCTCTATTACAATACAGCTATTTGACTTCTAAAAAAATGGTTTTTGTTTCAGATGCATCAATTTGATTGTAAAGAAATTAGCATCAATAATGGTGGAGATAAGAAAGAGGTGGGAGGGAGGCATGGCATGAACATTGCTGAATTATTTACTTCTGCAGATCCATTACTTAATTATAATTAATGAGCTGGAGATTCCTCATGTCTCCCTCAGCCAAGTTATATAAATAAGCCCCTGAAGGCCAAAAGATGAAGTCGACTTGAACCTGCTTTGGCTCTTACTGCAGTTCATTAGCTTTTAGTCTTTTGTAAAAAATGGATTCCTCAAAGAAATCATTCCACATCCGCTCAAACAGCTTGCCCTCAAAGCCACATCCAGTTGTGGATGAAGTTGATGGACATCTCTGTAGATTGCAGGCCTCTGAAGCCACTTCTTCATCTTCTTCTTTGTGCCAAAAGCTTGATGGCCTTCAGAATTTGCATGATTGCATTGATAAGTTGCTTCTTTTGCCACTCACCCATCAAGCTCTTGTTGACAAAACATCAGTTGATGATTTGCTAGAAGGGTCTCTCAAGCTCTTGGACTTATGTGCTATGGCTAAGGATTCGTTATCACAAATGAAAGAATGTGCACATGAACTCGAGTCTGCTTTGCGCAGAAGAAGGGGAGATGACATGGTAGTTGATGTTCAAAAGTATTTGAACTCAAGGAAGATGATGAAGAGGGCAATCCACAAGGCCTTGAAGGGTATAGAAAGAACATGTTCCCAAAAAAGTGAAGAAAATTCAGAAATTGTCAGCTTGTTAAAAGAGGCAGAAGCAATCACATATAGCAGCATTGAATCGCTGTTGTCCTTTATGGCAGGACCAAAATTTCCATCAAAGATGAGCAGATGGTCTTTGGTTTCCAAACTGATGCAACCCAAGAGAGTGGCTAGCAAAGATGAAGACACAAATGGAAATGAAGTAGAGATGGTGGATGCTGCATTATCTTCAATTACCAGTCACAAATCTGATTTCCTCAGGCAAGTTGAAGATGTGCAAAACTCACTGAGGAAGTTGGAGTCAAGTATTCATGACCTCGAAGAAGATCTCGAGAGTCTATATCGACGCCTTATCAAGAATAGAGTCTCGTTTCTTAACATCCTAAATCACTAAGGATGAAAACTTAGATAGTAGCAACATAGCCAATTCCAATTGAATCCATTTTTGTCCAATGTAAACACCATAATACATATATAATATATACAAATACCTTCCATAATTGTCGAGCAATACTGCAATGCGAATCAAGATTGTGAGTTCAATATCCTCTTCTTCTCTAGCTAACTTTTTGCAAGGTTAGTATTGTTGATCTTCTTGGGGATGTAAACATCGTCCTACTTGAAGAAGATCATTAGTACAAGGTTTTTTAGTTGAATCAGTAAATTCATGCGAATTTAGTTCAAATCGAACAATATAAAATCATGGAGATATTTCCATCATCAAAACATATTCGTGTGCTCTCTTTGAATGATGGAGGAAAAAAAAACTACCCATCATCGAACTTGTCATTTTGGTCTTTTAGCTCAGTAAACTTTCATTGTTTTAGCCACCAGGGATTGCAAATTGCTGGAGAAAAAAAAAGAAAAAAGATTGTGTTTTTCTTTTCCAAAGTGATTTTCCCCTGAAGGCTTAAACTGTGGATGTTAACTGGAGGTCAATTAGTTAACTAAGGTAACCTGATGAAGCTAAGTATTTAAATTGGCCTTGTTGTCAAAGATTCCAATTGTCTCAGACTTCAACAATGGTGCTAAGCACAAGAATCACATGGAAGCCTGAGATTAACTTTCATGCAACATTATGCTGACTGTCTTTCATCTAAGAGACAATTTTATTTAATTATATCTATAATTATAAAGCTAATCAGGCTGTATCTCATCACGTAGGATTTAAATAATAAGCTTTGAGCTGAGTTGATGGTAGGAGAATCGGCATGAGCATCGCAGAGATGTTATGGAAGACTGATTACCAATGTGATATGTAGGATGGAAAAAGATTCATCAACCTTCATGTCTCCACAGCAGCAGGCATACTTCATTTTTATAATGTAAACAGATCTGAACATGTCTAGTTTAATTTAGATATAAGTTGGAAACTTGGTAGAGAGGAAACATTGCCACAGCAGTCTCTAGATCCAAATGGAAGACGCCTAAACAGATGAGGTTCCAAATGTCTCCCTTCTTACTGATATATATTAAGCAGATAAAGAGGGAAAAGAACATGGAGATAACTAATAGAGCTAGCAGTTGGTGGGATCGCTCAAGCTGTTAAATATTTGTAGCTGAGCAATGAAGGAATGTCTGTATGAACTTCAATATGCCATTCGTTAAAAACCAGGGGCTGAAAGAGGCCTGGAGATTGAGGCTATGAAGTATTTGTCTTCTACAGATGTTATAAATGGGGAATGCAAGGTAATGGATGGATCCCATGTTGTAAAATAGCTGAAAGAAGAGGCACTCTAATGGCTGCAACAAAGATATGGTTGTGGAATACTGCAGCGATGGTTATATGTATACCATATCAGTTTGAAGGGTAACAGTCTCAGTTTACTTGAATCTTATTATTCCTTATATCTGGGAAGCCAACGAAGTCCAGGGCTGCTAGTTGGTGTTTAGTGGTGGGGTGATGCAAACCAAATAACTATAGCCTTGCAAATATTGTCTCACATCGATTAGTAGTTGGAAAAATCTCTGGTAAAAAGGTAAGTAAAAAATCTGTATTGGCATGGGGCTCCCTAGGTAGAATTTGAAAATAAAACCATGTAGGTTTCAATCTAAAATGGATAATATCAAATCATTGTGGAAATATGGAGTAACCTGTTAGATAAATGAAAATAAAACAAGTCTAATGAATTTACTGGTGTAGATGCTCCATCAAACTCACATTACTTATCTTGATAAGCAAATTCATTGACATCACGGTGATTGAAAATGTCCAGAACCAGCCAAAGTAGTGGATTTATCACAAAATATCGAGAGCAAAGACATTAACCATGAGCAGTTTGCAGATGGAAGCACAGTGGTGACTGAGAAGTTTAAGACTTCAAAGGAATACAAACTACATAAAAGTAAAAGAAAGTTCTGCGTGAGAAGAGGCAGGCTCAACATGCAGCAGCAAAGAGAGCACAATCAGGATGTGAACCTATAGAATATGAAGTTTCCCTTTCTTAGGAAATTGAGTCAGCAAGCATTTCTTATATTATTCTTGTTTGTTTGCAGAAATTCTGAAGATGTAGAAAAAAAAAGCATTAAACTAAAAGGTAAATGTCCCTTTCTTTCCTTATGGTTACACAGAAAGTTCTTCCCTGCAGCTAAGGAGGATCCAACAATTATTGAAGGTTGTCCTGATGTAATTTTATCAAATCTAAGAGGTTGAAAATGAGAAAATTAATACAGCACCATTGGTGCCAACTCTGTCAACACCATTCGTGTGCTTCAATAATTTACAAATTGCTCGACAATCTATAGCAGAAAATAGATAATTAATTCAATGCATTGGGAGGAAGAAGATTCCCACACGTTTGCATGTGCAAAGCGACAATCTTGTCCTATGCAGAGAGAGATCCAGTTCAGCATTTTCAAGATAAGCC
>JAOANK020000005.1:631604-644890 GCA_026257165.2 Telfairia occidentalis
AGAGAGAATTGCAAGAGTTTTACATCGTTCAAAGGGGATTTCTCACCCACTTTTCTCTCGAGGAAAAATGTCTCACGAATCCTTCTCATGGAATAGGATTGCTCTCATTTTTTCTCTAAAAAAAATTTCACAAATTTCATATCCCAAGAAACTCACAAGAGGCTCTTTATATAGGGATACAACTTGTTCACCTAGAAGCTTACGCACCAAGAAGTTTATTCTTCTTTGAAGTTTATTCTTCAAAGACCTTACTCATCAAGAAGCTTGCTCAAAGAGCTCAATTTTGGCTCCACATCTTAACAACTATAGTAAATAAATTATGAATATGTTGAGGCAACACATAAGTTGATTATTCAATCACACACAAATCCAAGTTACATTTACTATCACTTAAGAAAAAGTCTCTATGTTAACCTATATATTTTGACATATTTGCCCTGTTGTTTTTATTATAATTACTCGATGCTAAATTTTAATACTTTTGAAGAATAAGAACCCATTAGTGTATACATAAAATGAAAGCTGCAAAACTTGATTAATAGAAACAACAACAACATGACCAAACAAAAGGCATGTAATAAAATTTTAAAATGACTTTTATTAGCTATTTAAATAATAGAATTACATTGAAATTCATCAACTTTATATAAATTTTATATCCATGGTCCATCAGCACATTTCCATGGAGGGCAAATCTCTTGGGCAACATCTGTGATTTGAATTCCAGTGTCGTAAATCAATTCACTTTTCCAATCAGCAGGAATGGCATTCTTTGCCATTATCCACTTCTCTCTAAATCCTGAAGTTTTGATCTTCATCCAAACCTGCAGGGCTCCCTCAGACACTTTGCTAGTCTCCCAAATAGCTCCATATTTTCTTTTTAGATAGCTCCAATCTGAAGAACCAACCTACAAACATTTAATGGTAGCAATATCAAATTTTTGTCCACTAGGGTTTTCATTTCAACTATAAATTAAGTTAATGTGAAATTGAAAATGTCATTAATTAGCTTTATTTTATCACATTTTGGCTTTAATTACCTGAGCTATCTTAACAGCTACTATTTCTGTCTGACCACCTTGGTACAAGAATTTTATGGCAAAGTAGTATGGTGTTTGGCTCCAATTTTGTATTAAAATTGTCAAATTTTTATTTTTGTATTCACATGGTATCCTGCAAGATAGAAACCACCAAAATGAGTTAATTTTTCTGCAGTATATAATGTTTAAATTGTCAACTTGAGAGTAGCTCAACTAGTTAAGATATAGATCATTAGCTAAAAGATTAGAAATTCGAATCTCTATCCTCACATATTGTATTAGCTGAGCTTAAAAAAATAGATATACAGTACTGTCGCCAACCTGTCGAGCAATGCTCAACTGGGTAAGGTCATATATCTTTGACCAAGACCAAAAGTTGGATGATTCGAATTCTCATTTTCACATATTCTTAAACTAAAAAAAAAGAATAACGGTCCATCTGAAACTAGATGATTGATTAAAATATGGTAGGGCTTGAAAAGATTACTATAAAATGAGGACCCACCTCTTATATTCTACATCGATTGTTCCAAGATTCAAAAGTTTTTCGACCTTGCCCTTTCGAGCCATTGTAGAGAAAGCTTTCTTACTGAGAATAAAATCTGTTCTGTTATCATAATTTTGATCCGTTAACACTACTTTTGTTCCCGATGTTGTGCACAATCTTTTGTCCTTGCACCTTACCTACAAAAATAATCCATAATCAGTCGAGAAAACTTTCAAAGAAAAATAATGCATATCAAAATGAATCAAATTAAGGGATAAAATTAAGCTATATACTTTGTAGCAGGCACCACAAGCAGCTCCTTGTCGGTAAATGGAGGGCAGAACGGCTGCAAAGTAATCTTTAGAAATTTCCATAGCCCAAGAACCGTACCTACATGCCCCCCACCCATCTGCACACATCAAAGCAAACACATCCAATCATTTTACCATTATAAAATTATTCAGCTCTATATATCATAACTATTTCTTTTGCACTTTTCTCTCCTATTTATTAAAAATATTATAGCGATGTATGTGAGAAGTTCCCGACACACCAATATGTTGTCAAGTATTGGTCTTGACTGCTTATTTCTATAACAAAGAACAATATTTGACTGTACACCAGTGCGTAGACATCTTTCTACACACCACCATTAAAAATTTAACAATCATTTAATTTTATTAAAAAAAGAAAAACTCCTAATTGTAAAAAAATATGAATGTAGTATGTAGGAAGACCTCTGCACACATGTATGTAGTCAAGTATCGTTCTATAACAAATTAGGTTTTTGTAATAGAAAATGATACGAGTCTTGAAAACGAGGATTAAAATAAATCCATAAAGAGAATTGAATGCTTACTTGAAGTAGGTGAATCGCCATAATAGTAAGCAGCCGTGGATTGATGAATGCAACGATCACAAGCATTAGCAGAAGAGGCAAGAAACAAGAAGAGAAAGCCAAGAAGCCAAGCCATTTTGTGACGAAATAAGTATGTGCGTATTTTTAGTTGTGGGAAAAGAACTAAGATGGATGATGCTTATATAGGAGAGTGGAAAAGGGCTCAGCTATTCTCCCAAGAGACAAATTTGAGAAAATAAGGTGGGTTTGATTTTCTCAAGTTGACTTTTAGTTTTACAAGTATTTTTCAGTAATGGGATTTGAGAATGTCTAATTTAATTTGAATGAACATTAAAACCATGCTTAATTAATAATTTACATACTTCATAAAAAAAAAAAGTATTATATTTAGTGTTATATGTTGTTTAATAATTTTTCATGCTTGCTTTTTAATTTTACTATTCCTTATAATTTCATTTGATTTAGAATTTTTGTGCCAGCTGGAGTAGCCATCTGATTTTGACAATACAGTTTTTTCCCCCTTAAATCATAATATTTATTTGTTTTACTTTTATTTTTTTGGGATTATACTCTGTAGATTATGAGTTTCGGAGGAAAATCAGGGGGCAGTTTTCCGTGGTCAAACTTAATGGCCATTAAATCGTACGGCTGACACACGGTTCCTTTGCTTCTTTCTTTGATTGATCTTCCTTTGTCTTTGATGTCCATTTAAATGTAATTTCTTACAATTAGCAATCTTTTAAATGAATTTTGTTTTTAAAAAAAATTCTAGGAGTGTAAATAGAACTAGCAGTGCTTCAAACTTCTTTAGCTGTATAACTAGGAATGTCAATAGGGCGGAGGGAGGATGGGGATTGTTTTTCCATTCCTATCTCTTGAGAAATTATTTGAAGAGGTTGTTAAAATGTCACTGTCTCTTAATAATCATTCGATCTATGAAAGAGAAATCGTAAAAGTACCTTGAATTTATATTAAATAATGATTAAGGGTCATGAAAATTAAATTCGACGACTATTAGGAGACAACCACATTGTGACGACCTCCTTGAATAATAATTTCTCACCTTCGATCCATATCATTTTCTATATATCTTCATACAAATTTCTATTAAATATTTTCTTCGAAGCTTGAAGTGGGGTTCTCTTAAGAGAACTTATGGGGTTGGGTTTTCATAGAAAATTATTCTCCCATATATCTTTTTTTTAATTATTATTTTAAATGTTTAGAAAATTCTCATTTAAAAAGGGTGAGTGAGATGGGTTGAGAGCCATATATATATATATATATATATAGGTGGGAACAAAGGAAACAAAAAATGGAGCGGAGATGGGGATATGGAACATCCTCATCCCGAAAGTCTGATAGGGGAAATCCTCCCCAACTCCACCTCACTATAAATGGAGATTTCTCACCTCTTTCTGAAGTGGAAGAAGTGACTCGCTTAAATAAACTGTCATTTTGAACTAATGTTTATATTTAAATCATTTGAAATTGTATAGTATAATTTATTGCTTGAATGAACAATCCACGTGTTTGAATTTTTTTTTTTTGTGGTGGAAGAATCTTGTACTAGATCGCTAGCCTTTTCATGCAAAGTTATACAAAAGTTAGTTAGTTGATGGCTAATTCATTTCGAAACAATGAGTTACTATTTCATTAAAAAAATTTGAGTTTGCCATCTTAGCTTGTTTATATATAACTTTTCTTTCTAAATTGCCATATTGCTAAAATAGAGTCAAACCTACCTTTTCATGCCACATACCAACTTCTACGAGAAAATATATCCTTCTTAAACACACTCAAAAAAAGCAAAAAAAAAATCTCTCACAAGGCAAGGTAGAAAATTTTCCCAATATGAAAATATAGATTTTTCTTCTATCCTTCTCTTATTTACGTACAGTGAAAATTCATTTTTGGAATTTATATTTTCTTTTTTTTAACGTAATCTTGATGCCTATAGTTGATGAGAGGAGAGACCAATATCCAAATTAGACTCTTCGTTTTATTGTAATTAAAAATATATACTCAAGCATTCAAAATTACAAGAAATTTTTTTTCTAGGGTTTTTGAGATACTTATCTCATATCACATATGGCAAAATATTTTTTTCGCTTATGTTTCAAACCTATCAATTTTACAATTTCTATCCAAATCTCTCTCTCTCTCTCTAACAATTTCATTCCAACTTTAGGAAAATCAATAATATTTCGCAAATAATGTTGTAATCTCATGTTTCAAGAAACCTTGGTACTCAATTGTTTATAGAATTATTAAAAAGAAATAATTAGTGTGATTAAGTTAAAATTAAAATTTACATTCTTTTTTTTAGTACATAAAATTTACGTGTTCTTCTTACTGTATTGTAGGTTTATTTTTTTTTTATCCAAAAAAAGAATATTTATCTCAGACCTAGATGTCAACTTGAGCATAGTTCATCTCGTAAATGACATGTATGATCTTCGACCAATAAATCAGAAGTTCGAATCCTCATCTCAACAAGTTGTTGAACTAAAAAAAATATCATACTAAACAATACATTCAAGGACTAAAACACCAGACATGTGATAATAATTAATACTTTAAATATTGCATTCTTTTATTCAATAAAGGAACTCTAATGAGTTCTTTTTAACATTTATCTAAAATAAATGAGGAGTATTACACACCCATTTTCCTCCTCATTTTAAAATGAAATTGATTATTGGATATATATTTGATAAACAAGCTAGGAACATTAAATCACCACCTATGGCATTATTATTTCCATGGCATATCACCACACTGATTTGGTGGGCAAGTTTGTTTGGCAATGTCATTGATTTGAATTCCAGTATCATAAATCTCTCCATTTTGCCAATCCTCAGGGAGTTCATAATTTGTCCAATATGTGTTCTCATTTTTGTACCCTGAAGCTACCACTATTTTCAACTGTAAGGCTCCTTCGAGTACTTTGTTGGTATCCCAAATGGCGCCATAATTTCTCTTCATGGGCTCCCAATCCGATGAACCAGCCTGTTTAAATTCAATGCCAACAAATTAACTCAAAACCCATTTCAAAGTTTTGTTGATTATTTAATTTGGCTTTTGGTTCAATAAAATTTTCACAGCTTACTTCAGCTATTTCAACTGATTTTATTTCTGTTTGGCCACCTTGGTAAAGGAATTTAATGGCCAAGTAGTATGGCTTTTGGCTCCATTCCTCCACTCGCACGAACAAATTCTTATTTCTGTAGGTACATGGTATCCTGTGTGCAACAACAAAACGACTCACCAAAATGAGTTCATATTTTTGTAGAAATCAATATGTTTGAACTTCTTTATCGAGATAAAAATTCGAGAAAATTTTTTACGATTAGTTTCATGTGTCTTTTAAGGTTTTAGGGTAAGAATGATAATTAAAGCTCCGTTTTGCAACTATTTTGTCTTTGGTTTTCTGTTTTTGAAATTTTAGCTTACAAACATGATATTTTTCTTTACGCATTTCTTTACTTTGTTATCTACTTTTTAGAAATGCTTTTTTTTTTTTTTTTGCAAAATTTAGGTTAAAATTTTAAAAAAGAAAAAAGTAGGCTTCATTTGATAATTATTTTTTTTCTATGTTTTGTTTTAGAAAGTTATGCTTAATTTTTCACTATTTCATTTCTTTGGTATGTTCTTCATCTTACTCAAAAACACATTTGAGTTCTTAGTCAAATTTTAAAAAATAAATTGTAAAAATGACTTTCTTTAGTTTTCAAATTTTGGCTCAGATTTTGAAAATGTTTTTAACAAGTAAATAACAAAACAAAGAAACACATTATGGGAAGTAGTGTTTCTATGTTTAATTTTTAAAAACAAAAAATCAAAAACCAAATAATTATTAAACAGGGATATAGTTTTTAAAAACTTATTTTTGTTTTTGAAATTTGGTTAAGAATGCAAGTATGTATACAAGAAGGATAAAAATCAAAAGTCAAAATGGCCGAGTTGGTCTAAGGTACCAGTTTCAGGTATTGGTCCTAGAAAGGACGACATGGATATGAATCCCCTTCTTGACAATCAATATGTTTTGTTTTTAAGAATGATAAAAATCATACCATAAAAAACAAAAAAAATGGAAGAATTATCAAACGAGACTTAAATGATGCGAGTAAATGCCCACCTCTTATACTCCACATCAACTGTTCCAAGATTCAAAAGTTCTTTGCCCTTATTCTTCAAAGCCATTGCAGAGTATGCTTTGTTACTAAGGACAAAGTCATATCTATTATCATAATTTTGATCTGTCACAACCACTTTAGTCCCAGCAGTGGTGCAAAATCTCTTGTCCTTGCACCTTACCTTTAAAACCAATACAATATATACAAATCAAACAAATTTTAAAGTAATAAAAAGGTGAAAAATTGGGAGTTTAATTTCAAGACAAAAATATAAATTTAAGTAATTAATTTTTACCTGGAAACAGGCACCACATCCAGCCCCTTGTTTATAAAGAGAAGGCACAACACCAGCCACATACCCATTGGATAATTCAAAAGCCAATGGACCATACCCACATGCCCCATCTGCATTGAAATCAAATATTTTCAATAAATTAAGCATTTTCATATCGTCAACCTAAACTTAATTCAACTAGTTAATACTTTATACTTGACTAAAACATCTAAGGTTTGAATCTTCACCTCCACATGTTGTTGAACTCAAAAAAAAAAAAAAAAATTAAAAACCATTTCTATACATTAAAATTGATGGGATATATTATTCATGAAGGTCTTAATTATATTGAACAATATATAAAAGAATTGGAGAATGCAATAAATTAAAGCTTATTCTTTACTTTGAATGGGAGTGTCATCGTAGTAATGAGCAGCTTTGGATTGACGAACACAACGATCACAAGCAGTGGCAGAAGAAACAAGAAAGAAGAGAAGACCAAGGAAGAGAGCCATTTTTTTTTTTTTTTTTTGCAAGAAAATGATTGTGGTGTGAGAAAACAGAGCGATAAGGATGGTGCTTATATAGGATTTCAAAGTTGATCAAAAACAGTGAATCTAAGGTTGACGTCTTCTAAAAGGCCAACTGATTTTTGAAGATTTTGAGGATGTTTAATTGGAATGAGAAGAAAAACAATGGGTAGATTGGTTAAAGAGCTCCTTTTAAGAAAAACGATGTCTTTTGAGAAAAAAAAAATACTTTTAAATAAAACACTTAGTTTATAAGTACCTTGAAAGAAAAGTACTTTTAGTACTTTTTTTTTTTTTTTTTTTTTTTATAACGAGTACTTTTAGTACTTTGTATTCCTTGCTAGTATTATTCAAATCACTTTTTAATTATTGAAAATTTTAAAAAAGTACTTTCAATTAATTAAAAATACTATGGTAAAATTTTAACGGAACAGTACTAATTTAAAATATATATATATATATATTTTTATTCATCTATATGCTGTCATATTTGAGAATTATTTTGGAAGTAAAAATCCATGTCTCTTTGGGACAGTGGATTCATGGGATTTTTGTAAGGTTCATTTTTGGTCAAAACTCAGTGGCCTTACCATCCAGCTGCACCTTATACTTCTTTTACTTAAGGTTTTAAATATTGGATCTTGACCTAAACTTTGCTCATTTTTTTTATTTGAAACTATGGTTCTTTGAATTTTAGCTATCAATACCCCATTCCCTCAATCCAATTTAAAATTTTAGCTAGTTCTAGATAAATTAAGAATTCACTTTGTAGCATATTAATTATATTGTACGAAAATTTATATTTCGCCTTATTAGAGATCGCAGCAAACAACTCTAACGATTCTAAATAAAAAAAAGTAAGAATTTTGAGTATTAAAAAGCGAGCCTGTATCCACTCAGCATCACTAAAATAAAAAACCTATCTTGCCCACATCATGTCTCATCTCTTCTTCTCACACCATTCTCATATCATCCTTTTAATTTATTGACTCATCTATCCCTCGATCTCTCATTTGCTAATTTGGTATAATTATTTTAGTACAATCACAAATAGCTTTATCAAACTATTCAAAATAATAATTGACAAAGCCCTGATTTTACGTGGTACTGAAAACCATCTAAAGAACAATTAGTAAAGGTTTCGTGTTGCCCAAATATCTATCGAGAAAGTCTAAGTTAATATTTTACCAATCTTAAAGATATTTTTGTTCATTTCTCTTTTTCTTTAATTGAGTAAAATATCAAGATAGTGAAGGGTGAGATACGATGTGGGGGCTAGACGAATTTTTTCTTTTAATCAAGTGAGATGATATGATGTTACTCATTGGACAATAATGTTTTTAGCCTTTTTTTTTTCTTTTTTCCTTTTTTGAGTTTGACCGTTTAGGGTGAGCAATCGAAGTCTCGACATTCAAAATGATAAATAAAGTAATTTATCTACCGGGCTATATAGACTTAGTTTAGCTAGGGCATAAAAGCCTTTTACTTAGAAAATTGGAATTTACCATGGATTTAATCCAATAATTTTTGTTAAGGGAATGCAATCAAAATTCTAACATAAATAGAAAGTATAAAAGATTATAAGTATACAAATACAATAAACAACATCTCTCTATTAATAAAAGGTTTTTTTGAATAGCTAATTTAAAAACGAATCCACCCTATGTAGTATTGAGTATTATTTTATTTGTAGTTCAACAAGTTGAAGAGTTAGGATGAAATCATCGACATTTGTAATGATAGTAGATATCTAATTTATTGAACTATATACTTAAATTGGCTGGAATCAAGTAGTGCTTAAATGGAGTGTGCATACAGAATGCCAAACATTGTAAAGACATAATTGAAATGGTATAGAAAAGAGAAAAGTCGACAGAGAGCATATATTAATATTCTAAATTCATTGTGTTTATTAAAACTTCATAGAATTCTATATTGAATTCTTTAATATATGGTATATAAATGAGGAATAAGTTCGTCCCTCATCAGCTAAAATTTATTGGATATGGATATTATCTGTGGTTAATTACGAAATGGCCATATTACAGCCTGACCATTATTCATTTCCATATTCTATTATCACCACACTCCCTTGGCGAGCAAACTTCTTGGGCAATATCTTCAATTTGAATTCCTGTATCATAAGTCTCTCCATTTTTCCAATCGCCAGGAACTTCGTTATTTGTCCAAATCCAGTTTTCATTATTGTATCCTGAAGCCACCACTATTCTTAGTTGGAATGCTCCTTCAGGTACTTTGCTTGTGTCCCAAATAGCTCCATAGTTTCTCTTCAAAGGTTCCCAATCCGAAGAACCCACCTGTTGTCAAATTCAATGCAGCTGTAAACTATCGATAGGCCAAAAGATTTAAGTTAATGGGTTACGATAAACTTACTGGGAATCGAATACAAGATCTCATGTTCTCTGTTACCATTTTCAAATCACCAATTAACCCAAACACTTGAGTTTATAGGTTACGATAAATTTATAGGAGATCGAACACAAGATCTCCTACTCTAATACCATGTTAAATCACCAATTGATCATGCAAAAATCTTAAGCTGATGAGTTAAGGTAAATTTACAAAGAGATCGAACACATGACCTCGTTACTCGTCTGATACCATGCTAAATAATCATCAATTTACTAAAAGTTTAAACTGATGAGTTATAAATTCAATGCAAGCTTCTTCAATAAATATATAGTTTTCTTTTGAAATTAATCAATCATTTTGGTGTAAATATATATAATGAATAAACTTTATTTATGGTCTTTCGTGTGAATTCTTAGCTTACTTGAGCAATGTCAATCGCTTTTATTTCTGTCTGACCACCTTGGTAAAGGAATTTCAAGGCCAAGTAGTACGGCTTGTTGCTCCATTCTTCTATTCGCACCAACAAATTTTTATTTTTGTATCCACAAGGCACCCTATATAATGCAACATGAAATAACTCCAAATTGCATTACGTTAATTACTTCCAAATCAAAAATTAGTCCACATGTGAAAGCATTAATTAAAAAACTAATTATGAAATAGGAAGACCCACCTCTTGTATTCGACATCAACCATTCCAAGGTTTATAAGATCTTGGGCCATACCCCATCGAGCCATTCCTGAAAAAGCTTTCCTACTGAGAACAAAATCTGTTCGATTATCGTAATTTTGATCTGTCAAAACTACTTTAGTTCCAACTGGGCTGCATAACTTTTTATTCTTGCACCTCAGCTGAAAAATGAATCAATTTACTATTTAGAAAATTCTATGGCATGATCAAATAAATCAAGGAAATTAAAATGAGATGATTTTGAAGAATATATACTTGAAAGCAAGCTCCACAACCAATTCCTTGTTTGTAAAGAGAAGGCACAGCGCCAGCAATGTAACCATTGAAAGCTTCTATTGCCAAGGAGCCATAGCCACATGCACCATCTGTATCAAATTAAGTCCACTTAATAAATTTACCGTGATAGAACAATTATCCGAAACTGTGTTAAAAAATACTGTTGGTTCATCTACTTTCATCGAAGTAACAATTTAGTCCTTATATTTTGGTATATAACGATTAGTCCCTGTACTTTGAAATTTGTAACGTAATAATTTAGTCATTGAACTTTATTATAGGTAATTAAAAATTTAGTCTACGTACTTTCAAATTTATAACAATTTAATCCCCTATAGTGAAAATTATCAAAATGAAGCGTTAATTTTTTATTACGTAACGATTTAATCATATAAATATGCATTTTGTCCCTAATCAATTTATTGATCTATATATGTAAGAACATCATCAAAATTTAACAACATTTTTTTACAAGTAGGAAATAAATTGTTATAAAATTAAAAGTAGAGGGATGACTAAATATAATATTGTTACTTATTAAAGTTTAAGGACCTAATTGTCATAAATTTGAAAGTACAGAAACTAAATTGTTACAAATTAAAGTTCAGGGGACTAAGTTGTTGTTGCAATGAAAGTATAGGTACCAAAAATGTTTTTTAACCTAATTAAAAAATAAAAAACATGCCCAAAGAGTGGAATAGAAATAAAATATTTACACGGAATAGGTGCATCGCTATAGTAATAAGCAGCTTTAGATTGATGAATACACCGATCACAAGCAGTTGCAGAAGAAACGAGAATGAAGAAGCTGATAAGGGAAAGAAATGGAGCCATTGTTTTTTGTGAAGAAAGCAAAGACTTTTGAGTTGTGTGAGAAACAAGCAAGAACGGTGAGGGCCTTATATAGAGTTACATATAAAATTAATGAGTTTGATATGGTGAAATTGGATGGATTTTTATGAATCAGTTGACGAAGAAAGGACATGGATTAATTATATTCTTACAACTTACCAGAGAACACAGCCAAAGCCACAGCCATTGCTTTTAATTTGTTTTTGGTGCGCTGGTCAAGAATTGGGGACAGTTCCAATCTTTTGCCTTAGTGCCTTCTTTCCCAATGCACGATTTTATGTTCCTATTTCAAAGCATTATTTTATGCAAAAAAGGCTAATCACCAACTTAAGTTATATTCATGTCGATCGGAATATAACTCAACCAATTAAGGTTTATATACTATACTAAAAATTTAGAGATTCAAATGATATCTATCTCTACATGTTGAATTGCAAAAAAAAAAAAAATGTTATATTCATGTCAATATTGGAAATAGAGGTTCACACATTATTTTCTATTTTCGTTATTAAATGTATTTTTTTTTAGTTCAATGACACGTAGGTAGAAGTCAAATTGAGTCAAATTGTTGACCTTTTGGTCAAAGCTTAATATGTGGTTGCTTGGTTTATGTTAAGAGAACAACACTCCCCAAATATCTCTATCTCTATGATGGAGAGATATTGTCTGCATAAACCCTCATAGTTTTGTTTTTAGTTCACTTCAAATGGTCTCATATCAATGGAGATAGTTGTCTTCAGTTATATACCATAGATCTTTCACTTTTCTAGTCAATGTAGGACAATGTTTGTACTAATAACAATCTATAGATTTTGAGTTCAACAATGAGTAAGGGTGAGAATTAGAGATGCTGCTATATGTCTTAATTAATCGAGATATGCTCTCGGATTGACAAGTGGTTGCCTAATAAGTATAGGAGGCATGTTCGAAATTTGTATACTTTTAATAACGAAAACATAATTTTTGAAGCAACCATAGGAAGAAACAAAATACATTTGCCCATTTTCCATTCTCATAATTGTTGAAGCAAACTTTATTATAGGATTTTGGTTTATGCATGAATCACCAATGGCCTTCGTCACATTGTCTGCAATTCTCTTGTCCTTTGGCAATTATGGAATCCATCTGAACTCCAAGGTCGTAGATCATCCCCGCCCTCCGGTCCGCCGGAACCGCCCGCTCCGCGTTGACCCACATCCCGTCGAACCCCGAAATCACCCTTATCTGAAACATCACCGCCGCATCCGCCGCCGTATCTGTTTCCCACACCGCCGTCCCATGCCTTCTGCTCATGAACGCCGTTCTTCCCGGATTCACCTTTTCAACCAACAATTTCCGATGAAGCTAACTTTATTTTTTTGGTTTAATAGTTACCATGTTTTTGTCCAGAAGCTTTCGAAGTTTCATCTATTAATTAAATTCACGTAAATTAAAATTTATGAAGGTTTAAAGTTGTATTTGTTTAGTTCGTGTATTTTAAAAAAAAATTGAAATATAGATTTTAATTTTGTGTTTAATAGATTTCAGAATTAATTTTGATAGTTTAGGTTTCGTTTGTTAACTATTTTATTTCTTATTTTTTGTTTTTAAAAATTTGGTTTGATTTCTCACATTTTCTTTGATATGTTATTTAACCTACATTTGAATTCTTAGCCAATTTTCAAAAACAAAAATAAATTTTTAAAAGATACATTTTTTTTAGTTCTCAATATTTAGCTTAGATTTTAAAAAGTTAATGACAAAATAAAGAAACATATAAGTATAA
>JAOANK020000005.1:648887-663253 GCA_026257165.2 Telfairia occidentalis
TGTGGGGCCAATATAATTCAAGTTGGTCATCAAATGTGACTAGTTTAAGAGATATATTTAGTGGTAACTTCTCACTCTATATGTTAACCTAACTTGTTACAGACTAACATGGTGATTGAGAAACGTAAAGTAAATGGCATGATATTCTACCTTAATGTCATCTTAATTAGCAAGTCTCATGAGGTAGTTATGATTGATTGACAAGTGTTTAAGTAGAATGTCTAGAATTAATAACAACATATCAGTCACCTATTCACCATTAAAATAACAATTATTAAAGAGCAATTATATCATTAGAGTTTAGTTATCGTTCTTTGTTGTTCCTTAAAGCATGTATTAGATAATTGGTTTGGTAAAAATATTTGTTACGTACCTAATCTTGTAGGTGGAAGAAATTAATTAAATCTTGTTATGAGGTGATCTAGAGGTTGACTTTTTTCCTTACATAAAATGATAATCTATCTCAATATTATTTTGCTCTCACAAGAAAAAACGAGATTTTTGGCCATATATATAACACTTATATATGTTATCACATAGGACTTGGGAATGATCAAGGGAGAGGTCTGATGTAGTTGAGCCATATTGATCGATGCTCTCTACTTTTGATTAGTTTTTGACCTTCCCATGGTTGTTTGTTTTTTTTATCTAACATCAATCTCACTCGTGCTTGTATATGCCTTTATAACTTCTTTTTTTTTTTTTTCTCCCACTTCCTTCTTGGCATGACATTTAAGAAATATATACTTCCTATCATATTCAAATCACTTGAGTGAATTTCAAAGTGCTAGCTTAACGATAAATTTCAATCTCATTTCCTTCTTTCTTTTTTTTTTGATGTGTGTCAATCCAAGCATAGTTCAGTAGATAAAGACATGTACTATCATTACAAAAGTCGATGGTTCGATCTCTCACCCCACAAATGTTGAACTCAAAAAAAAAAATTATAAAATGGACATGAATTTATAAAGTATTCACCAATGTGCTAAATCACATTGTTCATAATTAAACCTTTAATAAAGAAAAAAAATACTAATAATTTGACTACTTGAATTTTTATTTAAATCAATTCGGTCCAAAATTTGATGATCGGATCATGGGAAGAGGGAGATTGTTGGATTTAATTTCTTTCAAAAGAAAATTATAAAACTTTATTGAATATTGCACACATCAAAATAAAATTATTTCAAAATATCGCATCGTTCTTCTATAGAATTATAAGGTTTTGATTTCACCATAACTTAGTAAATAAAATACTTATTATCATCTCAAATATCAATGATTTGATCCCCACCTTATAACTGTTAATCTGAAAAAGAAAAGAAAAAACTTTAAAACTTAAAACCAAATAAAATTTTTGGGACTAAAAATTTTTACTTCCGACACATTATTACTATTATAAGTTAACATGGACACAAAATGCAATACTTAAAAAAAAAAAAAAAATTCATATACATAAATATCATATTTGATAGGTTAACTTACTATTTCAGTTTCTAGAAATTAAGTTTTATTTTAATTTGATTTTCGTGATTTAAACTTTTTTAACTTGGTCCCTATAATTTACAATTAGTTTTTATTTGGTCTCAATGATAAAAACTCATTTTTTTTCACTATTTTTATTTAACCCTAACCGTCTATAGAATTAGCTAATTACACAATTAAATAAAAGATACAAGATCATCGCTACATAAATAGAAAATAAGTTACATATTCAATATGATAAGAACTTGATTTGTAACGTGTAATTACCAAATCATAATAACCGCCAACTTGAGTATAGCTCTTATATATATCTTCAATCAAAATGTCGGAGGTTCGAATTCTCACCCTACGTGTTGTTGAGCTAAAAAAAAAAAACCTTACAACTTTTAAAACCATGTTATAGATTGTAACTCTAAAACGGTAGGCTGATATTGAAACTATTACCTCTTTCAAAATATTCAAACCAAAATCTAATGTAATGTATAATTAATATTTTACTGATTCTTATTATTGTTCGGGAATTATACATTTTGATGAAGATGTAGTTTATGATAATATACGAAAAATATTTTCATTTTACACACTCACAAATGCTGGCTACAGCCACCCACCAAGACAGCAACAAAAACCAAATACATTGCATATAATATTGTATTTTTCATTAGGAGTATATATATATATATATATTTTTAAAAAGGTTCATAATTAGGAAATAGGAATATTGATCAGTGCCCAAAACACAGGGACACCCACCTCCTCTTTAATTTCTTGTGCCACATGGCTTTGCCCCCCACGTGTCAATGGTTTAATTTTTAATTTTTATTTTGTTTTGTTATTATTTTTTCAGACATTGACAGTTTTCTTTATCGATATAGCGAAATTGACAAAAAGAAAATTCCTCCAATAGTTATTATAATTTATTGTATTTTTTTAAAAAAATGAAAAACTAATAAATATTTAGGAAATTGTTTTCATGAACTTAATTTTTATTAACAAAAAAAAAGTGTGAATGAAATTGTTATCGTTGAGATCTCTTAATATTCTGAACTATTCCTAATTCTTTCCCCATTTATATATCGCTCTCAAAAATTTCTTTTTTAGTTTTTTAAGAGGCTTTGTCATGATCTAAACATACCCACTAAGCTAACTTTAGTTTTCATTGAAAGAAAGGGTATATAAATTTAACCAAAGTTAGGATTTTCTCAATGGCAATCGAGTTTTAGGGTTTTCATTTAAGTCATCATTAAATCCAAACGTTTAAGCTAATGAATTAAGATGAATTTACTCTCCTCACTTGTGAGCGCTTGAAAATTTGTCCAATGCCCAACAAGTGGTTATCTTTGGAGTTCAAGCACAAGACCTCTTGCTCTAACATCAAATTACAATACCATTGAAGTTAAAAGTTTATGAGAACTTGAATGACAGGAAATTTAATGCTTCAATGATACTTCAACATTTTTTACGAGAGCTTGAAAGGAAAACAACAATTTGCAAGATGTGGGGTGCTTTGAACGAAAAGGTAAAAGAAAAATCTCAGCTAAAAAAGTGAATCTATATAACTTTATTTTTCTTTTTGGAGTACAACAACATGTAAGGGTGATGATTCGAAACGATATTTTAATTGAAAACATATGTCTTAATCTATTAAACTACATTCAGACGAGTAACCATATATATCTGGTTGGTGTGTGGGTGGGAGGACACAAGCATTAAGCAACAGCTAAAGACCAATTGGCTGCTGGGAATTGTGAGGACACTTTGAGAAAGAGCCTTAGGGCTGTGGGGATTATGGTATACAGTGTGTTGGCCATTATAAACCACACAAGTTTTTGCTTGTTAGGTAAAAAGGCTTTTTGTTTGGTGGACCTTTCATTTCGCACGTTCAAAGATCGGTGCACTATAGGCCCTTGTGTGTGTTGTCTCCATTTCAATTTCTCTGCCCTTAAATTAAAATTAAAGTCCCTTGTTTGGAAGTTGGAACATGACATCAATTTGATTTCATCAGTTGATCTTGTCGAACCCTTTAATTATCTATGAATGGATTGTTGCTTTAATCTCTTTTTGTGTATTTTTGGCATATTGTATTATGCTCTATGATATGTCATGACATCAAAAACAATACTTTTGTAATAATTCGTTGATACATAAATATAATGATTGAATGTCTAATGTCTCGTTTAATGATGATTTAGAAGATTGGGTGTCATGTTGGTACTTTGAGAAGATTTTTGGTAATCAAAATCTAATAAATATGTTAATAAAAATTAAAGTTTTGTGGGTAACTCTTTTTAATTAGACTTCTCTATGAGTAGAGAGCAAAGTCAATATAATTACGGAAGAGATCATGGTTTGACTTGTCTTAAAATGGAAAAAATGTGTTTGAGTTTGTTGAGTAAAAAATAATGCATGTGTTTAATTTTGAAGTTTGATTATTTCGCTATTTCATATAGCTAGAGGAGCAAAAAAAAATGTCATCACCCCAACTCGACTGGCAGTATGTTGAGGTAACGACGTGATTAAAAGTCTTAGTTAGTATTTCAACTTTTATTTTAGTGTGATGAAACATGCTTCTATGCTTAATATAGTGATAAACGATGCATTCTAAGAGAATGATCCTGAACATTTTTTAATCAAGCTAGTAAACATAGTGAACAAAAATCTTTATTAGTGTTTGTCGTATCAATCTTCAATATAATTCTCATCGTTATGAAAACAACATATGTAAGACCCCACGTTAGATGAACTAATATAAACTTCGATGTCCATTTAATCTTTTTCTACTCTAATTTATTTTCATTATATTATTGTTCTTAAGCATATATATAAAATTCAAGACTCGTGAACTAACTTATAGCTTCAATTCTGACGATGTTCAAACCACAAGTTTCTCACATTATCATAACCATCCCTCAAATATGCTCAATTAGTCTACCCTTTCTATTCCCCAAAATAATCAAGCTACCATTATATTCTTTGAATTATTGAGACAACTAACAAAGAAGTGTGGAATTAAATTATCAGTTTAAGATAAGAAAAAGCAGATACAATTAATTGTGAGGCATCTAAAGTCATTGTCACTACCCATATTAGGATTGAAAATTATTGAGAGCATAAGATTTCATGAATCATATATATATCATCCCAATATCAAAATTATGTACCTCCTTTTTCTTCTCATGGGGCTGCCAATTGTTGGTAGTAGTAGTGAAACCAAAATCTATGGACCCAACTCTGTCTTCAATGAAAAAACCAGATCAATTGAACCCAATCTCAAGAACAAAATTTATAGAAAACACCCCACATTCACCATCTTTTTTCCCCCAACTCATCCACATGGCCTTGTATCCATCATGTGAATTTTTAGAGGTATTTACTACTTTATCTCAGATCATAATTCGAATAGAAAACAAATTTAATTCAAATTTCTTGATTTCAATCCAATAACAAATCTAGAGAGAATTCTAATTCTAATAATATTTTTTTTGTATATATATACCAAATTTATCATCCATGGGAAGACCCAACTCAAAGGTATGGTAAGTCCCAAAACACTAATCAGAATAGCCCGGAAGTGGCAGAAGGCTGCCGCCCCCGGGCGGCGGATCTCACTTCCAAGAACCCAAAAAAGAAGCTCCTCTACGGTGGCGGAGAAGGGCCATTTTGTGGTGTACACGATGGATGAAAAACGGTGCGTTTTGCCGATAAGATATTTGGGGAGCTATGTTTTTAGAGAGCTGTTGAAGATGTCGGAGGAGGAATTTGGGCTGCCGGCGGATGGGCCGATAAAGCTGCCGTGTGAGGCGGCGTTTATGGAGTATGCTGTTTCTTTGATCCGACGACATGTCGACCCGGAAGTGGAGCAGGCTCTCGTTTTGTCCGTTGCTCCGCCGTGTAAATGCTCTTCTGCTTCTAATTTTTTCCTGTCGGCGGCCACCCTGCCTCTGGCTCAATCTCGCCGGCCGGTGATGGTTTTTGGGTTTTGAGATTTTATGGTCTTATAATTAACACAAATTTGTAAAGGGAATTATTTGCTTCCATCCTTTGTACCAATCCCATTTATTAACCTATTTAATCAATATTAATTAAAGTGAGTGATGTATGTATATATCTATTTTTAGCAACTTTTTGAGAAAATAGAGATGTCTTAATTTAAGCTTTGTTTTTTTGTTCAACCACAATGTGGAATAGGAGATTCGAACTTATGATCTCTTGATCAGGCAGATATGTCTTAACCAATTCAGTTATACTCGATTTGACAATTTAAGCTTTTATTTATGTGGGTGGTTTGAATGATGTATTTAGCCTTTGTTTTGTTGGTTTTATATTGAGATTGAGGAGTTTTATGGGAGTTTGATATTTTTATTGGAAATTTTTGGTGAAATGGTGTAGATTTTATCATATGTAGAGAAATTTTAATTTTTTACTCTTGAAGTTAAATGGGATAACAAACTTTGGACATTAACTAATTGGATAAATAACGGTACACTTTTTATTTTCTTTTAAGCTTTCATTTGAAGAATCTATAAAAAAAAAAATTATGCTCAAATAATGCGTTAAATGTATTACAAAATAAAGATTTAGATACGAAATAGATAGGACTCAAAAGAGATGAAATTAGAGCTAGATATTATTAGTTGAAATTCCCGTGAGTGAGATGGAGGGTCAATTTGTACATTAATTTACTAAGGGTTTCATTTTGTATTTTAGTTTGTTAGAAAATCATGTTCATTGACATTAGTTAGTTTTGAGATTTTTTTTGCGTAACTTAATGCTAAAATGAGTTAGAATAATGTAATGAAAGTCTGAGTAAGATTCAAACCTTTTGTTCAAATATAAGGTCAATAAGAATAACAACTTACCTTGAAAAGTAAAAATTGTAATTTAAGATGTGTTACTGTATGTATATAAAAGGTAGAGAATGTCTTTTATATACTAAATTGGTTTCAATCAAATATTATATTATCAATGTTTAAATATTCGTATTTTTTTAAACTAAAGTTCAAAATCTTTTATCAAACATATTCCTCTTCAACTTTAAGTTATATTTAACTGAGATTCTGGTCAAGTCGATACAGTTTCCACTCTCCCCTTTCAATTCTAACCTCTCTTACTAAAGAAAAAATAAATAAATATCCAAAACTTTAATAATATCTTATTTCGATTGGAGAAAAGAATTTTATCAAGATCTCTCCAAATAAAAAAATATAATGCTTGATTAATTGATAGTCAAAGATGTATAGATATGGAATATATATATATGTAACATGCTTTTGGTCAAAATATTGGATTAATTCTACATGACTATCATATAGTTAAATTAATTTTTAAAAAAAATAGTAGAATGTTTCAACGGGTTATTATGAATGTTTATGTATATATATGAATCATTTCATTTTTTACATGTAATATTATAAATAAATTTTAATAAAATAATTAAAAATATAATATTGTTTTAAACACGATTCAAAAGCCATTAAAAAATCATCAAATGTCCTATATTCTCAAACTATGTGTGAGAACCTAATGAGAAAAGAAGGTTGGAAACAAGAATTAATGAAAAATTAATTTGGGTCAATCAATAATTAACGTAACCCTTAAATACCAAATAGTTTTTCTTATTAAAAAAAATACCAAATAGTTTTAAAATATTATCAGTCTAAATTGGCAACCAGAACAAATATACAATCTGATAATTAGCAAAGAGCAAATTATATTTTACTCTTTTTTCTTTTTTTGGACAAAACAAGTCTTTAATTTAAATTCTTAGTAGACCAGCATTCCTTAAACGTACGTGTTTGGACCGCCATTGGTTTTTTTAAATATTTTAACTTTATCAAAACTACTAAACAATATAATTAATTCATTCCCTCTAACAAATTTTGTAATTAATTTAAAGATTCTCTCCATTCTCACATCACATAACTTTTGAAAATAATCAGTTCAGTGAATAAGATATCTATTTTTATTACAAAATCATTTGTTTGACTTCCAATCCTTCAATTATTGAACTAAAAAAAATAATTTTCTTTTTTACTTTTCTTCCAAATTTGGTCGATTTCAATCCTCAAAGTACCTATAACTTTTTGAATGATAATTTTTCCTAATTAAGAAATAATGATAACCATTGATAAAAGCATTTATTTGAGTTTAGTTTAATTGCATTTGTTTGGAGTTGACCAATTTTTTTTACTCAACTTATTTAGTAAGACCTAACTCTATGAAATATTTGAGTTAGAATTGGATTAGTTTATATATATTATTTGAATCATTATTTATACAAACTTTTGTATAAAAATAGAACATAATGTGTAATCCTCGAGGAAAAGATGTTTGTTTAACTAATAATTTGTGTGCCGCCTTCACAGAACAAGGTAATTTGGTTTCATATCTTAATGTTATAATTCAATAATAATTGAAACATGTTACTATTTTTCCAATAATTTATTAAATATATTGGTAATAATATATTTAAAAAACACATGCTACTTATGTACAACATCACATTATAATTTTTTTAAATTAAAAAAAAAACATTATATTTATATGAAAATTTTCAATTTTTAGAAACTATGATAATATCAACCATTAATTACAGAATCCAAAAGATTTTATCACGGCTTGACGTAGAGGTGACGTTTCTTCATAAATATTCATTAATTACTTTGTAAAGTTGTATAACAAACCTGGATAGACAAAATATGAAAATAATATATATCTTTTTTTGTTTTGCCTATTTTTTTTCCTTTTATTTTAGTTAGAAATACAAATTTAACGTCCTAAACCTTAAAAAAAAAAATTAATTAGCACTACAAGAATTTTAACTTACATGCTTTAAATTTCCATTTAAATTCTAATAACTCTCTTTTATTTCAAATCTTCATTCCATATTTGTTGTATTAAAATAAATATTTTTTTCTTTTTTTTTTCATATTTTTTTCATTAAAAGTGTAATATGCAATTAAATTTGTTTGTTCTACAATACAAACTATTGTAACATTATTTATCTGAACTTAGACAGAACAATAAAAAATTTTAGGAACTTTAGCAGTTACTTTTTTTCCCCCCTCAAAATAACCACAAAAAGCCTACCGAGTCAAGCTATACAAAAAGATATGGCCAAGAGACTCAATTTGTTGACCCCTACATAATAAATTGAATTTCCAACTATCTTCCTTGGCCGCTAGTACTTAAAAATTGCTAGAAAAATCGCCATTGCTTTGATAACCCAACTTCACAAGCTGCCATTTTGAATTTCAAACTATCATTTTTTAAAGTCAATTTTAAATTTCAATTTAATCCCTTTAATCCTCAAAATGTTAGTTTATTTATATATAAGAATCCATTTTCAAACAATTGAGCCAAATAGAAGAAAGGTGGTGGAAGCTTAAGGGTTTGGAGGTTTCTCATTATCTTGTACTCTAAAAAGCCAATGGGTGAAGTAACAGAAGCAACGCCATCCACCACCCCTGCCACGGCGGCCCCGCCCGTCGTAGCTCCCCCGGCGCAATTCCACTCACCGTCTTTAACTCGCTCACCACTTCTGTCCAACGATGACCAGATAGAAACCGTAAGCAAAACTCCGAAATCGTCAAGTCCTAGACCAAGATTCAACATCACTCCCATTGGAAGTCCGATCAGAAGGGCTCTTAACCTAACGAGGCTCGACCCGCATGACGCCTGGCTTCCGATCACCGAGTCGAGAAATGGCAACGCCTTCTACGCCGCCTTCCACGTGCTTTGCTCCGGGATCGGAATCCAAGCCCTTGTGCTTCCCGTAGCCTTCACCATTCTTGGATGGTAATTGAAAAAAAAAAAAAAGTGATATTGCTTAGCGTTGATTGAATAAATTTTTTTTTAAAAAAAAAACAAGTTTGAAGTTATAATTGGGTTTTGAATGTTGTTTTGGTTGTAGGGCTGGAGGAATCGTAAGCTTGACAGTGGCTTTCATATGGCAACTTTATACTTTGTATTTGATGGTTCAACTCCATGAATCTACAGAAACTGGGTTGCGTTACAGCAGATATCTTCAGCTATTTAGCGTAACTTTTGGTGCGTATTTTCATCATTTTTTTTTATTAGTTTGACTATAGCATGATTTTTTTTTCAAAAAAAAAAAACCATTTATTTTTAGTTTTTTTTTATTGTAGATCATTCTTTCTTCTTTTTTTTTTAATGCAAGTTGCTCTAGTTTTAATTTTTTGTGTCTTCTGTTTCTTGGTAATGTTTTGAAATTTCATTCACGTTTTAAAATGAAAAACATATACTTTTAGCCTTGTGATAAACGATTCTATTTTTGAGGTAATTTAGAATAGGGCTATAACTTAAAAAATGATCTTGAAAAAAAACACTTTTGAAATCTTAGTAAAATTAAAATTGTCACATCTTTCAAAATACATATTAAGTTTATTTTATGTAGTACAATTTTTCAAGTTTTTTTTAAGTTCAATAATTGCAGTAGTTAATTTGAAGATTGAAATCGACTTTTATAATAGTAGTAGATATTATATCCATTACGTTTCATTTTTTAAGTTTAAAGACTAAAATAGATCTTAGAAAAAAAAAAGAAACTTAACGTTTTAAAAGTATAGAGATTAAAATTTAAATTTGAAGCTATGATTTATGATAAATTTATTGAAAAGAGATGCTCCACTGTGATTGTCTATTAATAAAAGTGGGATGTAGATTTGAAAATAACCATTGAATATATATGGTTTTTTGAAATCCGATTATTCAAACATCCAACGGTGTAAAATTATCGGACAACGGTGGGCTGAAAAAACAAACTTGTGTCTTAGGCAACAAGCTTTCGCGGATACTGGCCTTCTTCCCGATCCTATACCTGTCCGCGGGGACGTGCGTGGCGCTGATAATAATCGGAGGCTCAACTTCAAAGACATTCTTCAGAATCGTTTGTGGGACGAATTGTAACGCCGATTATTTGACGCCAACCGAGTGGTACTTGATCTTCACCAGCGCCGCCGTGCTGTTGGCCCAGCTCCCCAACTTGAACTCCATCGCTGGCGTGTCCCTTATCGGAGCCATCACCGCCGTCGGCTACTGCACCTTGATATGGATGATCTCCGTCGTGAAGGGCAGATTGCCCCACGTTTCCTACGATCCGTTCAAGCCCAACGCCCATATGGAAAGGGCTTTTGACGCTTTGAATGCTCTTGGAATCGTTGCTTTTGCTTTTAGAGGCCACAATCTCGTCCTCGAGATACAGGTAACTTAACTTCTTTTTTACGTCATGATCGTGTTTAAAAGTTTTTAATAAGTGAATGAACTTAAGAGTTCCTGTTTGTTGGTATTGCAGGCAACAATGCCTTCTAGCGAAAAACACCCCTCCCGAGTGCCAATGTGGAGAGGGGTCAAGTTTGCATATTTGCTCATAGCGATGTGTCTCTTTCCTCTCGCCATCGGAGGCTATTGGGCCTACGGTCAAAAGGTAAATTAAACAGTATCAGAGATTTTACATAAGTTTAAATCGAAACTACTTGCTTGCATGTCTTTGTGCAATGAACGTCTTACACGTCATCATTATGTCTTTGACAAATTGGAGAGAATACTATAGAAAATAATAAAGTTTTTCTTTTATTTTTTTAAAAAATAAATAGCTATCAACTTTTTAATGACAGAAGATACCTAAAATAGTTAAGTATATTGTTCCTTTTAAATCCCGTTATGATATTTTCATTCAAATTTCTAAATTTTTAAGATATCTAGTATAGTCTTTAAATAAAAAATAACTATTTCAGTTTTTATCTTTTTTAAAAAATAAAAATAAATGGATATTGGGACTTCAAGTATGTATACAAATAAGCGCATATATTGAAGTCAAATATGTTGGTTGAAGTAAGTATCTAATGAGCAAATACTAGGGTGTGACAAAATAATAGTAGAGTTTAAAATTGTTTCTTTCTAAAATTTCAAGGTCTAAAAATAGACATTTTAGAAAATTAGTGAGTGGAGGGATGTTTATGTTGAAAGTCATAAACTAAGTGAAACAAACAAGAGATTTAAACTTCATTAGATATTTCTTTCCTTAATTGGCAGATACCTAAAAATGGAGGGATGTTGACAGCTCTGTACACCGTCCACGCCCGCGACACCTCTCAGTTCCTCATCGGCTTAACGAGCTTATTCGTGATAATGAACGCCGTCACCTCATTCCAAATCTACGCCATGCCAATGTTCGACGCCATCGAAGCATGTTACACGAGGAGGAAGAAGGGAGCTTGCCCATGGTGGCTACGAATAATATTACGAAAGGTATTCGGCTTCCTGTGTTTCTTCGTGGCGGTGGCGATCCCATTTCTTGGGAGCATGGCGGGGCTCGTCGGCGGCATTGCGCTACCGGTGACGTTTGCTTATCCATGCTTCATGTGGCTGAAGATCAAGAAGCCTAAGAAATATGGTGTGATTTGGTGGGTTAATTGGGTGTTGGGAGTTTTGGGGATGGGGTTGAGCTTCGCCATGATTGCAGCTGGTGTTTATGTTGTCACTAATACTGGTGTTGACGCCAGCTTCTTTAAGCCTCACTAAGAGAAATGGAGACCAAGTTGTCACTCCGAGCATAGTTTAGTGTTATTTAATACTACTACTATCACAAAAGTCGTTGGTTCAATACCACTACTATTACAAAGGTCGTTGGTTCAATCTTCAGCAATGAGAAGATTGATATTTAGGATTTGTGTTTTATGGTTTGAGTCATGTTGAATGTTTTCGAAACGTAATAGTTGAAATGTGAATTGTAAACATAAAGTGTTTGTTTGTGTAAATCAGATGAGAGATTATTTTTAGAGATATAATTAATAATTTGGAGATTATTCCACCCTTTCAACATAGGTGTGAGCTTTTTTTTTTTTTTTAATTAGTTGAACAATATGTAATAGTAAAGATTTAAACTTTTGACCTCTTGATTAATAATATATATTTTAATCAGTTGAGCTATGTGTAAGTTACTACGTAGAGGTGAGAGCTTGTGTGACGTGAGAATTTTTTCACATTGTTTTTTAGTGTGCTCAATTTTATTTGTTTGGGATGCTTTCTAGGAAATGAACTTGAGAGTTGAAAGAAACTTGAAGAGTGCGCTCGACAATATAAATAAGTATATCGATATGATTTGTTTTTAATTTATTGTCAACTAAAAATTAACATACTTAGTAATATTTCCCTAAAAATCAAAATAAATTTCTCCAACCCTACATTTATAATGTTTCTTTATATATTTGACGTGTCAATTTTTGAATGCAGAAATATAATGTATATTGATTTTAAGCTACATTAGCATTTTAAACTATCTGTTTGTACTTGATTTCAATTCAATTTCATGATTTAAAATTTTTCAATTTAGTTTTTATGGTTTTTTTTAAACCATCCTCCAAAACATCTTTGACATCATCAACTATTAATAATTATGTGTCAAAGTAATATATTTTTTTTAACATGATAGAAAGAGGCCAAGAATTAGTATCTAAAGAAAGGTGTCATGTAAGTCCAAATGGTATTGATATTTTGAAAGATTTAACCAAACAATAGAAACTAAATTAAAACTAAACAGGAAAACGTAACACTTGTAATACTAACTTAACCTTAGATTATTTTATTATGTTTTGAATCAATTTAAGATCATAACCTAATTAAGATACTTATAATATGTGGAAAAAAAAGGTTTGGAGGAAAACTTAGGATTTGTTCTCACAAGTGACCTATTTCTAGACTAACAAACTATCCCTCTTTTGAAAAACATTGACCCATCACAACTCCTCAAAAAGGACTATTTTGAAAGCTGCAAAAAGGTAACAATTATAAAAAGTTTAGATACAAGTGGTAAAAAGAAAAAGAACAACAAAATTTCAGAGTGTGTTGAAAATGAATACTTACATATTACAAAGAGATCATATTGAAATATATATATAGATTACCCAAAATTTGTGAAGAACTCCAAAGGATCAGAATGGGAAGTTCAATTGTAAATGCAAGAATTGTTAAGCGAGTGGGACTTGCCAAGATTCTTGTTGCTTAGAGTGACTGAGCATGTAATTGTGGTATGAAATGTAGACTTCACCAGCCTCCCTAGAATGTAAGCTCTGGACCTCACAGCCACCGTGAGGTTCAGCGGCACCTCCACCCCGTCCTGCCGTTGCTCTCGCCAGTTCCCGATCGCCGAGATCCCGCCGTACAACGGTACTTGGTGCCCCACCACCGCGGTCGTCACCCTCCGTGAACTCTGCCTTTTTTGATAGAACTCCTCCATCTGATGATCATTTTCCATGTTTGTTTCAAAAAGTACTCTCGTGACCAATAATTGGATTCAACACACACCAACTTTCGTTCAAATATAGTACAAAGAGCCAAAAGCCCAAGGCAAAAATAGGAATCGTGTTAAACTATATCGTTGATGATAATGATGATGTCCCTAATTTTAAGGTAACTTTCGATTTTAATTTTCAATTTTTAAAATTCTCCATCCCGTCCTTTCATTTTAAAAAATGGTTTAAATTTTGTTGAAATACGATCAAAGTACTGTATTGACTAGACAAAAAGAAGATCATTAGACAACATCTCTATTGGTATGAAGCTTTTTGGGTAAAACCAAAATCAATGTCACATCTAACAAATTTGTTAACAGAAGATTGATGCATTATTAAATTCTCATTTTACTAACATATTTGAACACGTGAACATATCACTTAGATGTTATTTGACTTGACACATAACATCTAACCAATTCATCACCAAAATTCTACCCTCCCATCAACAAAATCCATTTTTTTCTAGCGGCATATGTTTACATGCATATATTCAAAACAACAATTTAATAACACATCAATTTTGTGTTAATAAATTATAACAATTTTAAAGGAAGGACCTAATTGAGA
>JAOANK020000005.1:704207-716342 GCA_026257165.2 Telfairia occidentalis
TGTGTGTGTGTGTGTGTATGTGGGGGGGGTGTCAATCAAGTCGGAGAGAGGATCAGTATTTCAGCTCTAGATCCAACTAAAATTAGTAGGGTCATGGTGATAAAAGGCTTTGTTTAAAGAAAGCCAACTAGCGGTATTACCGAACGCAATCCCATAAAGATCTCTTTCTATCGTCAATAACTCTTCTGTTACTCGCCACCTGAGCATAGCTCAACTGATTAAGATATATATCTTTGACCAAAAAAGGTTCAAAATAACTTTTATGTTCCTCATTTCTCAAATCTCTTGAGAGTAGTGTGATTGTAAGTATTGGAGTTAAACCCAAGTCCGTCCACTGCCTGTGACATGCTTGGAGCTTACACTAATTTTCCTAGGAAATTGAGCCAAGAATGAAGAGGTGATACAAGTCTTCTTCAGATACCTTGCACAGCACACACACCCTTGAGGGGTTAAGAACTTTTGGATGGGTTTTTTGAATTTTCTCATTAACATTCATACTCCCAAGCGCTAGCTGCGATGGATTCAGCTTTTTGAAGTATTTTTGCTTTTCAAATAAGGTTTGCCAACTGCTTAGATAGGGCACAAATTGTTTTTACGTAGCACTGAAAAAAGGTTTATAGGTAAATGACGAGTCTTGTCAATCTAATTTAATTGCTACACACTCCTTAGACAAAGTTTTAACTTTTAAGGCATTTAGATCACGTAAGGATGACAAATATTATGCAAATGGTTTGGTTTGAGCTAACTTTTTATTTCAATCTGAACAAGTTTATACAACATTGAAGACACCTTGGCTAGTTATTCTTTTCGTGTGAGAAAAATATTTAGGATGTGATACGATGTTGACATATATATTCTTTCGTTTTAGTTCAATTTTATCTTATTTGGCTCATGATTGTGTTTTATGCTGGACGCCTTTTCTGTATTCACAGGCATTAACCCTGATGTTTGATGTCTCGTTTTTCCTTCGTCATAATTTTGCTCGAGTCTGGGCTATGACTTCAGAAAAACTGACCTCTCTCGAGATTGGCTGTATCTATTCTGTTACGGTCACCGAACTGCTTAGCCAAAATCTGGGATTCAGTAACTCTATGAACTGTGTTGGCCCATCCATATGGCCTAACATTGAAAAATTGTGCCTGTCAGTGGACTACATAACTGATGCTATGGTTGATGCAATATCAAAAGGTCTAGTCTCCTTGACTCATTTGGAACTACAAGATGCCCCCATCATTGAACCAAGATTTTCTTTTGACCTGACCAACGTTGGCCTTCAACAAATCAATCAGCTATCAAAATTGAAGCATCTCTCTCTGGTGCGAAGTCAGGAATTTCTTGTAACTTATTTTAGAAGAATAAATGATCTTGGGATCCTCTTAATGGCCGATGGATGTGCCAACCTCGAAAGCATCTGTCTTGGAGGCTTTTGTCGTGTTACAGACACAGGTTTCAGGACGATTCTGCACTCATTCTCTAACTTAAACAAGCTTAGGGTGTTCCACGGTATCCAATTAACTGACCTAGTTTTTCACGACATTTCTGCTACGTCTCTTTCCTTGAAACATGTTAGCTTAAGATGGTGCAGCCTCCTAACAAACTATGCAGTAAAAAACTTGTCATTGAACAAGGATCTAAAATTTCTCGACTTGAGAGATTGCAGAAGCCTCCGGGACGAAGCACTTCAAGCCATTGGTACTATTCCGAAACTGAATACATTGCTTTTGGATGGGTCCGATATTAGTGATGCAGGATTGTCTCACTTAAGACCCATGATTATGAGCTCACTAGTTTCCTTGTCTGTCAGAGGTTGCAAGAAGCTTACAGATAAATCCATCACTGTTCTATTTGATGGCTTATCTAAAATAGAACTGCAAGAATTAGATCTATCCAACCTTCCTTACCTGTCTGATGCTGCAGTTTTACAACTGACCAGAAGCAGGTTTGCGATATCCGAACTTCGGATGCGTCAATGCCCGCTCATTGGTGATGTCTCTGTCATGGCATTGGCCTC
Source organism: Telfairia occidentalis (assembly GCA_026257165.2). NCBI lineage: Eukaryota > Viridiplantae > Streptophyta > Magnoliopsida > Cucurbitales > Cucurbitaceae > Telfairia > Telfairia occidentalis. The sequence continues at coordinate 706,219 of JAOANK020000005.1, forward strand.
GATGCAGGTCAATGAAGATCAACGACATGGGAGTAGCTTGCGGCTGTTGGATTTGTACAACTGTGGTGGCCTTACCCAGCTCTCATTCAAGTGGTTAAAGAACCCGTACTTTCCAAGGTTGAGATGGTTGGGTGTGACAGGAAGTCTAAATCGCGACTTGGTCGATGCTTTAGCCAGAAGTAGACCGTTCTTGCACGTAGCATGCCATGGCGAGGAGTTGGGAGCCGACCATTGGGATAGCTCAGACATTCTCTATATACACCACTACGACGAGGTAGATGAATTCGAACAGTGGCTCTTTGATGCTGAGATCGAGAACGAGGACGAGGACTACGACATGGCAGATGCTGAAAATGATGCAGAGTTAATCCTATAATTCCATGGCAGGATTTCGGTTTATTTGGGTTTGTATGTATCGTATATATGTTCTTGTTGCAGGTTTTGTATGTAAAGTAATTTCATCTCTTCAACGTGAACTGTCCATTTCTCTTTTCCAAAGACTTCACTAAATTACATTCATTCTCATGTTTCTCTATCTCCAAATTTAATATCCATTTTGTTACTGATTTTTTTTACATTTTACATTTCAATTTTTGATACTTTTGGGGGGTTTAAGTGTTAATATACCATTTCTGCTACTGATGAGAACAATTGGAATCAAAATCCTTCCATCTCTCTCATTAATTTTCTCAGCTTTAAGTGGAATCGCTTGTGGGCTTAACTTCTAAATATAAAATTGTTTTTGGTTCTGATTCAAAAAATGTCATTCTCATGCTCTATTTTGTGTTAGTCTATGTCTTTGGTCTTAGTCATTATCATATTCTTGACAATAAACTCATTATTATATCCTCAATTATTTGCATATCGTACCAAACTCATCCAAATAACTTGATTATTTGATTTTAATAACACTTTTTTAACCACTTTGTATAATACAAAATTAAGGATACAAACTACTTAGTTTATACTTGATATGATTTAATTAGATATTAAAACAAATATAATTCTAAGGTTCTCCACATGTTTTTGATAATTTTTTTAATTTGAAACTTGGCTTCTTTAAATTTTAATTATTTGAAATATTACTGAATTTGGGAGGAGGCCAACTTAAATTTCAAATCATAATCCTTTTTGACCAGCTGAATTGGCATGCTTATCAAGAAAGTTACTTGAGAAAGAAAGCAGCCAAACAATTAAAAGTAATCTTTTAAAATGTATTTTTAAAAACAATTAATTAGTAAGGAACATATAAAAATCCAATTGGAGAAGGAAACTTCACCGACCTGCTGGAATCAAATATTTTAGTAAGACCAACAAATTGCTTGTTTCGATCAAATTCAACATCATACGGCAATGTTTTTCACATTCTAATAATAAATATTGTCCAACAAAATGATAGTCTTCAAAGAAAAATTCATTTCGCCAACCTCAACATAACTCAACTTTCAATTAAAATATCATAATTTCGAATTCTTACAAACTCAAAAAGAAAAAAAAAAAAAAAAAAACTTGTAAAGATAAATATATATATATATCATATGAAGTTTACAAACTAACCTTTGATTTCTAACACCCAAAACAAAAGTTTAAATCAAATCACAAAATAGATATTTACAAAAGAAAACAAAAAACTTTCTTTTGACAAATCCCACATTGTCCTAAAATCACTGTTTGCTTCAACCTGGTACGTTGCTTTGCTTCCACATAAAAATGGAAATGGTCATAATAATAATAATAATAATAATAATAATAATAATAAAAACAGAGCACCAACTGATTTTAATGGAGGGATTTATATTAATAGCATAAAATAATTATGTAATTTTAACTATAATACAAATTTTATAATTTTATAAAAAATAACTCAATTTAAATGTATGGTAAAACTTATTAAGATAAGTGAAATTTATGCTATATTCGAAGAAATAAACATTTATGATATCTTAAAAAAAATATATGTATTAATTTTATACTATTGAGTAAAATTTTGCAACTAAAATTGGGACTGTGTGTCGGTAACAATGTTCTTCTAATTCCCATCAGCCTCCACTATGTTTTGTTTTTGCTTCTCAATCGTGGGATTGTTTTTTAGTCTGATCATATCACAACCTTCTCCAGTGGATTCTTTCTTGGACACAACCTATTTTGTCACTTTTAATTCCATGGTCCATTTTAATATTCTTTTTAAAAACAACTTTGTCTAAGGATTCAAATGTAATTTTCGTTGTTTTTTTTTGCTTTTTTTTTTATCTAATATCTATGATCTTGAATACTCAAACTTTCCAAGCAAAGTTAATTATTTTTAATATGCTTTAATTTGTTTTTTCCTTCAACTTTATGTTGTTTGTACTATTATATATTCATGTAAATTAATGTAATTGATAATAAAATAGATTCGTTTTTTTTTTCTCTTTTGTTAATAGTTGGCTCAAATTTTATCAAATGAAGGTAGATTTGAATTTATTAACTCTTCAAATTCTAATGTAATACATTTCAAATTTTAGCTATCTAATTAGAAATAGGAGTAAGTTTTATTGACAATATTTTAATTATTAAAATTATATATATTACGCACATTATATTAAGTGTAAGGGTATAACTTTTACCATAACAAAAAAAAATTATGTATCGTTGATTATTCTGATGAGACTTTGTCTTTTTTAGAGGAAGTATGTTTCTCACAACTTATCAAATTATTGATAATTAATCATATTGATGAATATAAGTATTTTTTTCTCTTTAATATTTCCTTAAGATAAATGACTTTAAAAAAATACTACATGGTTCTTTTTTTTCTTTCAATATTACATTCACAATAAAGAAATTTAAACTTACGACCTGTGAAAGGATAAATAAATGTTTGGTCAGTTGAACTATACTCAGCTTAACAATCTAATTATATATATATATATATTTTAAAAAGAAAAAAAAAGTTAATCATGTACATAACATTAAGTTTAAGGTGTAGCGTTTTATATCAAAATAAAACAATATTAGTAATAAAACATTAGTTATCAAATTAAATTATTTAAATTAAGAATTTGGTTATAAGAATTATCCCTAAATGACGTAACTTATGTTTATTCATGGGTGAAATTCCATGGGCAAGCCAAAAGGGAAAAGTTCATGGTATCAAAAAGGATAATGTTCGCTTTAATTTGAATTTCTTCAATATAATCATACGAATTTAGAAAAGGAAAAAAAAAAGTTAATTTGATAAACGCTGTAGCTTGCTGACTCTCCAATATAATCTTTTCATTTGACAGGTCAACTAATGCCACGTCACACCAACGGTCTTGTCTTTAAGTAAAATCACAAGGCGAATCTTATCTCAAATTTAATTGACCTCCTTTATGGACACCCAAAATAAAGGCTTTTATAATTATACCCAATTGATGCATATTAGTAAAATTAGGATAAGTATAAAATGGTCAACATGAGCATATTAGGAAAATTTGGATAAATATGAAATTGATCAAAATAAAGAAATTAGTAAAATTTGAATAAATATGAAAGGGTCATGAACATCAAACATTTAAAACACTTATTCATTTGTTCTCTTAAAGTTTGAAGTTTAAATTTTCATTCGTGTTTATTTTTTATATTTTTTTTATTTATATATTTCGTATATTTATATTTGATTAGTTCAATAAACACTAGTGGCAATTAAAAAAAATTAAATTTTAAAGTATGAAAATATTTTTAAAATATAAGTAATATTAAATTTATTTGTTATATATTACGGAGGGATAAAATAGATGGTAACAAAAATTAAGAAACTTTGGAGGAATTGACTCAAATTGCCTAGTGGCCTATCTACCTAAAATATAAAAAAAATTTATAAATTTTCTAACAATCAATGTTGTAGTGTGAGACCAACATGAATATAGCAGAGCAGTTAAGACATTTATTATCTTCTAAGTTTGCCCCAAAATATTCCATTAAAAAAAATATTTGATTCACAATTTTTATAAGTTTTTTTTCTTAATTCAACAATATGTGGGATGGGGACTTGAAACCCACAACGTTTTGGTCCAAAAAATATGTCTTAATTAAATAAGCTATGTCTAGATTGACCAATTTTAATAAATTCATCATATTAATGAAATATGAGATTGGAGTGCACCAATGTAAAATAAATAATTAAATATATATAAGTTTTAATTTCATCAAGTTATATATTAACTTTATTAAGTGGTAAAATTAATATTTCATAAAAATTTATATCAGAAAGTTATTTATTGACCAAACCAATGATTCACAAAAAGGTTACATATGAAATAATCAAAATTAAATAATTGAAATGCAGTTTGCACAAACCCAGTCATGAAAATGCTCAACTTTAAACGGCATTAATTAATTTAAATAGGTAATTAAAAAGTGTATAAATTTAACAATAAAATATCCAAACTTAGCCTAGGACACTTATGTGACAAGAAAACATATATATATTAACTCTAATGTCCAATTTCATGAAATTTAACGTTTTATAAATACAAAACAAAACAAAAATTTCTCTACTATTTATGAAATAAACGCTTCAAAATTTATTTATTGGAAAAAAACCCCTTGTTCTTTCGTTGGTACTTGACAAAAAACTGGTATTTTATTTATTATTTATTTAATAATAATAATACTGCTCCAAACGAAATCCTCACTTGAACTCCAAAAACTAGGGTTTCGAACCAGTCCTACCCATAGAGAACTATCAAGGCCATTGGGTGGGAATTTGAGATTTCTATGGGCATCCAGATTATGCACTTGTTTTGGGGTAATTTAGAATAAGACATTTTGAGATATTCATATGAGACATCTATCTTATTTCGAATACCCTTTTGAAACATGAATTTTTTAGATTTTTATATCAAGGAAACCTTCTAGTGACGGTTTTACTCTTCATTTTTTTTTAATATATTTTTTATTTCATCAATTTTTATTTCACACTTTTTATCTGATATTTAAAAATAAATTATTGTATTTATGCATTGAGACAACAATTAGCAATTAACTATACTTATATTGTACATTTAGATATAAAATAAATTTCACTTAAAATAAATAATATCATAATTTATTTTTTTATTGAAATTTAAATTGGAATATTTCTTTTATTTATATTTCCAATAGATACTTCATATTTTTGTTACGAGAGAGTTTTCTCCTCTCTTCAAAATTGTTTTTTAATTATTTATTCATATTTTCTCTTAAAATTAATACTAAGTATATATTTCAAAACACACAAAGTAAAATCAATTACAAACAATTATAATTCCTCTAAAAAATATCTAATTTGATAATGTGGTAAATATAATCCACTAAAAATACCAATTGTCGTTTTGGGGAGAAAAAATAAATTTAAAAATAAATTAATATTTAATATTCAATACTTCATAAAACAAAATCTCAAATTAATATAAATTAATTTGTTTTACAAAATAATAACTAAAATTAGTATAAACTAAATTGACATAAAAATAAAATACTAAATTAATGAAGGCTAAAATGTTATATAAATTTAAAATGTATTAAATTGATGATATATAAAATACTTAAAAATTGGTAAGGACATTATTGGTATACATAATCGTCTGATATTCCCATACACAAATTTTTCAAAACAAACATAGTCATCTAAATATTTTTTCAGGCATTCTTATAAATTATCCTATCAAAACAAACATGGTTATCTAATTTGTCGGACATCTATAATTCCATAAATTTATAATTTCGAACATTTGAAGATTTCGATTATCTAGATTCCAAAAAATCAAACGGCCCCTTATTGTCAACAAAATAAATTGCAAATATGCGTTACATCAAATTAATTTCCACTTGTCGATAAAGCAGGAAAAAAAAGGGTAAAAATATATAAACAATTAAATAATAATTCATACCAACTTTAACGTTGTTCAACTAGTTAAGCATATATGATATGTCATCTATCAAAATGTTCTAAATTTTGAATATATATTTTATAACTAAATCACGCTGACCCAAAACTATTGGACTGTGCTTGTGTATTATTCTCCAAGTGATTAAAAAAAGTATAATTACAAGTTTAATCTTTAAATTTTTATATACGTGTTTAATAAATTTATAAATTTTATAAAATGTTAAATAAGATTTTTGAAGTATCAATCTTGTGTCTAATAAGTCTTTAAATTTTTAAAAGTGTCTAATAAGTCTCTCAACTTCAATTTCAATTTTGTGTTTAATAAGTCTTTCAACTTTTAATATTGCATCGAATAGATTATTAACCTAATCGACGTTTTTTTAAAATTCACAAATTTATTAGGCAAAAATAAAAGTGCATGGTCTATATCAATTTTGTGTCTAATAAATCTATTAATTTTAAAAATATCGATCATGTCAAGAATCAATACGACGTAAAATTAAATGTTGAGAGACATATTTGATACTTTTAAAGTTTAGTGATCTTTTTTCTTTTTCCTTTTTTGAGTTTAACATGTGAGGAATCTACGACTTTCTGGTCGTTGAAATATGTTTTAACCAATTAAGTTATGCTCGATTTGATAATTTAATGATTTATAAGATACAAAATTAAAGTTGATGAACTAATTTGTTGATTTTTAAAATTCAGCAACCTATTAAACTTTGGGAAATAAACTTTCTTTCTTTTCTTTTCTTTTCATTTTTTTTCTTGAGGACATGAACTTTGGGAAAGAAACTTAATTATAATTTAAGAAACAAAACAAAAAAACTTGAAGAGAGAGAGAGAAGGCGTTTGAACTATTTATGGCGCAATGAACCTGGACGAGTTTGTTGATTCATTGAACCTGGCCGGAGTTGGCGCCTCCTCAACTGGCGTTTGCTTTTTGCAGAAACTTTCCGGTGGCGACTCAACGGGATGGTTCCAACTTATCGTTGTCTCTGTATATTTCCCGTGGTGACGTGGAGATTAAATCATAAGTAGTATTACTTCCACTGTCTAAATTCATCCCAATTTTTACTTTTTATTAAGCTTTTGTTTGATAATTGTTAAAAACCAATTATTCAATTACAATTGGTGGTTGCATGGATTCAAAATTTATGAATCTTCAAAGAAAAATGACGAGAAATGCTGATTTTTTTAGATCTATATTCATTAACCAATTTTATGTGGTGAATTTTTCAAGCTTAATTTTCTGTCTATCAATTTGTTAGGGCTTTATTTTTGTTAAAATTAATGTGTCTGTAAAGAGTTTTACCTTTTTTTTTATTTGGTTGAAATTAGAAGGTGAATGTAACCAAGATAAAAATTGTAAAGCTTATACAAATCTTAGTTAGGCTCAATCATTGAATTGAAAGTTTAGTGTAAAAATTACCTTGTCATATTTGGAGGCTTTAACTTTCTTACATTCATGTCAATCCGAACATAGCTGGCATGTACTACAATTGCAAAGGTCAATAGTTTGATTTCTCACCCCACAAATGTTGAATTTAAAAAAAGACAAAACTTTCTTACATTCATAATTTTTATTTCGTTTTAGTCCCTAAACTCTAAATATTCTACTATATATATATAGCTATTCAAAGTCCAATGGTTAGATTAGATCATTGAATTTATATACAAATTATTTTCATTTATTAATCATTTTTAAAAAATTTGAATCTATTTCAAAATTCAACATCTGGTTTTAAACATTTATCAAACTATGTATCATTTAAACTTGTCAAACCAAGCATAGCTCAACTAGTTAAAGGTATATCTCTCTGGCCAAGAGATCAAAGTTTCAAATCTCTCTACCCCTACGTGTTCGTTGAACTCAAAATATATATATCCTTAATTTTATTTAGAATCAAAACCAAAATTCTATTCATGTTACTCATCATAATACTATATTCATATTCTTTGTAAATGAATATATATATATATATATATATATATGATAATTATATTGTGAAGGTTTAAACTTACGCCTCTTTAAATGAGATCGAGAAAGATATGTTTTAACAACTAAATTATCTTCGAGTTGACTCTAAGTAGATTAGAAGTTTCCCGACTAAAATATATGTTATTTAATAATAGTAAGTGATGCAGGAAAGGGAGGATAAAAATGCAAAATATTTTAAAATAAATGGTAACACCATTTGTGTTTTATTATTCATTGGTACTAATTTTAAATTAGACACAGTACTCAAAATTCAATAACTAAAATTATAATTTTTCTCTTTTTTTTTTCTCCTGAAATTAGACGCAATACTCAAAGTATATCAATATACGAACATTAATTAAAAAAATAGTATAATATGTAATTTTGATCAATTATACAAAAATTTTACGTACAATCTGTAGTTTGAAAAATTGGTAAGCTATAGGTGCAACTTGTAACTATCCAAAAAAAAAAAGGCATCAACTTCAAGCAAAAATTGCAACACTTGTTTTATGAAATATCATCTCTCTTTTCTCTCAAATTTCATCCATTTTTAATATCATGTATTATAATATATTAACCTTGTTTAAGAATTGTTTTTATAAAAAAAAAAAAAAAAAGAATGTTGAATATTTTTTTTAAACAAATATTTATTACACAAATCATATCACTTATTCAAGTTTATGTAAAGATTACAACACTTATCGACATTGAAAATGTAATTTGACAAAATAGAAAGTTCGAGATTAAAACTAATACATGATGTTAATTTGAAAAAAAAAATTAAGAGATTATTAAATCCCTAAGACGTCTTAATTTCAAAAAGTTTAATTATATACACGTTTAAACACATTTTATTATGTCAATTTGAAAAATAGAGCAACTTGTAACTATCTAAAAAAAATATATAAATTTCAAGCAAAGATTGCAAAACTTCTTTTATGAAATATCATCCGATCTCTTTTCTCTCAAATTTCATCCATTTTTAATATCATGTATTATAATTTGCTAACCTTGTTTAAGAATTCTTTTTATAAAAAAAAATGAATGTTGAATTTTTTTTAAAACGAATGTTTATTACAAAAATTACAACACTTATTCAAGTTTATGTAAATATTACAACACTTATTGAACTTGAAAGTGCAATTTGAAAAAATAGAAAGCTCAAGATTGAAACTAATACATGATGTTATTTTGAAAAAAAAAAAAAAAGAGATTATTAAATCTCTAAGACGCCGTAATTTTAAAAAGTTTAATTATATACACGTTTAAACACATTTTAGGGTAAAATACATTTTTGGTCTTTGAGTTTGACGATAGGTTTCTATTTGGTCCCTAAGTTTCAAAATGTGACAGTTTAGTCCAAAACCTTTAGAAATGAGTTCTAAAAGGTCTCTGAAGTCAAACTATCACCTAATGGAATGCTGACGTGGCAGTTTGAGAGACTAAGTGCATGGTAATGTGTTAATTTTAAATGACATGGCTAAATTGAAATTTTATTAAACAATAAAATTTTAATTTAAAAAAGAAACATATAAAGAAAATAAAAAAATACACAAAAAAAAAATTCGTGTCCACCTTCTACATCTTTTATTTTCTAATTTCTAAATTAATTCAATAAAACAAAAACCTACAAAAAAAAATTCTCATCCCTTCTCCTCTTTCTTCCTTTTCATTTTCTTCTTGACGTGTTAGTTCTTTATTTTCTTGATTTTTTTTTTCAATTTTTTTGTTTTATTAAGTTTTTATTGTTTAATAAATTTCAATTTAGCCACATCTTTACAATTAACACATCATCATACAATTAGTGTCTCAAATTACTATGTCAGCATTCCATGAGTGATAGTTTGACTTCATGGACCTTTTAGAACCATTTTCTAAAGGTTAGAGACTAAACTGTCAGATTTTTAAACTTAGGGACCAAATAGAAACCTACCCTCAAACTCATAAAGTAAAAATGTATTTTACCCCGCATTTTATTATTTTATTTGAAAAATAGAGTAACTTGTAACTATCCCCCCCAAAAAAGCATAAACTTCAAGCAAAGATTGCAACACTTGTTTTATGAAATATCATATGATCTCTTTTCTCTCAAATTTCATTAATTTTTAATATCATGTATTATAATTTACTGACCTTGTTTAATAGTTTTTTTTATTAAAAAAAAATGAATGTTGATTTTTTTTTAAACAAATGTTTATTACAAAAACAACAATATTTATTCAAGTTGAAATTAAAGTGCAATTTGAC
>JAOANK020000005.1:733915-748918 GCA_026257165.2 Telfairia occidentalis
CTACAAAATGTGACATATGTCATCAAAATGACTCGGTTAATCTTCTGTTTTGCTGCTTCTGCAGTTACATTGAAAACCAGAAAGAACACTGGTATCCTTCCCCTATGATTGTGTTCAAGGATGTAGTGGATTTAAACATGCTGAGATTGGCAGTTTGGCTGACACACAGAATGAATCACCAAGACTCAGGCGAAAGATGGGTTCGGAGGTCCATCTTGGTAGAAGAGGTCGTGAAGGTCTGTCAAGAGCTCGACATCCCGTACCGACTTTTGGCCCTTGACATCAATGTCCGTTCCCTGCCTTCTTCTGCGCCCTCCGTTGGCTTTCCACCTAATTAGACATCCTCTGCAAGTTGAACAGCAACACAGCTTCACTTTCACCCTCTCTCAGTTAAGTTTTTTCTTGTTCTATCATCCATGTTACGTATATTCATCGATCATCACTCTGATGAGAATACAAAAGATGAACCCGAATATCATCTTGTTTCGAACATGGGATAGATAGGCAGACATGCTTCATTACATTGATCGAGAATGTTCATAGTGATCGAGAAAGTCCATGGTTCAGAAGTGAGGAAGTGACATATTTATTAGCAATAGTAGATTGAGTTACAACACTGCAAGTGAGATCTTCATTTGTTGTTTCTACATAAAAATGTTCAAAATATCATTGTACTGAGTTTAATTAGTATAGATACTTATCCCTTTTTACTTGTTTGGTCTGGTATGGTCAGGAACTTAGGTATTTAGATCAGTTCCTCCATCCATGTCAAATTGTAGATTGTTTGCAAGAAGACACTCAAGAACTATAAGTGTCCTTCATCTTTATATATATATATATATATATATATGAAAGGAAAAGAAAAACAAATCAATTACATTAGAAGTATACTGGAGTAGTAATTGAGTTGCACCATCAAGTTCAACAATTTTGTGGAAAAAAAAACTATTTAAAACTCAACTAAGTTGATGACATATCCCATGCTAATGGGCGACAATTTATGGGGAAAAAACAATTAAAATATACTTCTATTAGCATATTTTAACTCTCATTACTCAATAGTTAAAACATATATTCTCGATAATTTTTTTTTATTTGCGTACTTTTTGTTGCAATATTTTAATTAGATACAACTAAAATGAATGAAGTTTAAAAAAGACATAATATTTTTCCGTTCCTAAATTTTGGGTTGATGTCTCAAATCATGAAGTTTAGAAAATAGTTCAACGGTCGCTGACTTTATTTGATTGTTTATCAAACTTAATTTTATTGAAATGAGTAACTTTACTACAATTTTTACATTACTTTTAAAAATTAAAGAGTGAATTATCAAAAATTGAACCCAAAGTTAAAATTATAATATTTACTTAAATTTAAGGTCTAATTTGATGAAATTAAAAATTAGCGGTAAATTGTTCTAAACCCGTTTGGTTAAAAATTGACTTTTTAATTTTTTTTAAATTTTTTTGTATTATTATTAGTTTTTAATGAAAAAAAGAGAGAGAAAAAGGCGAAGAAGTTTCGGAGAGAGAGTGGCACTTGGCAGTAGTAGTATCGCTGTCTGGCAGGTATCGTCAGCTTTGTAAATGGCGGCAATCGGGCATCGATGAAGTAAAATCAATTCGAAAAATGGAGGGAAGACGAAGACCCTGAGCAAGTGCAGGGGATGTATAGCAACTATGGCAAATCTGTCTAGTCTGGTTCACGAGCTCCGAGAACGTATTGCAGCTTCCTCATCCACTCCTCCTAATCGCGCCGATGACGTCGGGCTCGAAGTCCGATTTCGCGCCGTCCTTCCAAATCTCCTCCACGCCTATGTCGTTCCCTCTTCCTCAGGTTCCATTTCTCGACCCTAGCTTTTTTGGTTGTTCGTCTTCAAATGGTTATCCAGTCGTTCTGATTTTAAATCGCATGAAATCGTCGGGTTGAGCTAACTTAAGCGAAAGAATCGCTCGTTTATGGCATTTTGTTTGTTACTAATTTGCACATTGGTTGGAGACGGGAGAATTGGAAAACTGCACTTGCTATTATCTGCTATATTTTGGAGCGATTTTTTCTGGATTATGTGAATCCGAATCCCGTTTCCGTTTCTTGCAGTAAATGAGAGAGAAGTAGTTGCTGTGTTGAAGCTCCTCTCGCACACTGCAAAAAATTTTCCTGGTGTTTTTTACCATGGAAAGGCCAGCGCCGTTTTGCCTGTGGTTGGTCGGATATTGCCTTTTTTTGCGGAGCCCGCTATCCAGTCAGTAATATATCTTACTTTTCAGTTTTCTAGCTTTCTTTTTATTGTAATTTCGTGCGGGTCGTTAAACGATATCTATAGTGATCATTTCGACGATCGTTCCTCAATCCTCAGGTGTCAAATCTTTTTGCAATGCTTAATTAAATTGAAATTTGTATCTACAATAAGCTGGTTTGCATGGGGAAAGAGGACGGTCTGGGTCACGTTTTCATGTGCGCCTGTTTGTTTTCTAGTCTAACAGAAATTAGTCTTTTTAATTCCAGGGCACGGCATGGAGTCATTTTTGAAACCGTTGGTTCCCTTTTATCCTTGCTTCGTACTGGAGCACGGGATGCATACCGTCAGTTTTTTCTCGATGCCATGTCAGTCGTTGAAGGTTAGCACTAAGCAGGAACTTAACGAGACTTTTATAAAAAATGTTTTCTTGTATAAACTTGACCTACTTTCTGTATGGGTTTGTTGTAATCTGCTTTTACCATTGGTCATATTACATGAAAGGTGCTACATTTGGATATTAAAAATTGTGGCCAAGGTCACGGATTTAGTTACAGGTTGATTGCTGCTTTGCCTCAAGCTAGCGTATCTCACATTGCTTATGAAATTCATGGATTGCGATTAAGCAATTGAAAAAGTGTTCATAAACTCTCAGACACTTAGTTACATGCGGTAGTTGATTTAAACCCATGGACAATGTTGAAGTTCTTCATTTTAGGAGCAATAGCTCCCAACTCCATTTTTCTTGAGGCATGAAAAAGAAAAAAAAATTGCTATAGTGTAAAGATTGTTAGTGTATTTTCTACTGTATATTGTCCTTAGGCCTTTAACTTTTGGCTTGGGTGACGGGTTGACTTTTCCTTTTTTGTTTCTTTGGCTTGCCTTTGGAGATTTTTTTTTTCTTTTTACGATTTATCATTGTACACATAGGAAAATTGACTTCTGCAAATTCATTTTCCCCTAAATTTTTAACTGCATGTGCAATGCCTTGTATTTCATTGTTTGAGGTCGCTCACATTCCCTCTCTTAATGCAGATATTTTGTACATTGCATCGCTTGGAAATGATACTTCAAGCTTTGTGGAGTCTACAAAAGTCACTTTGAATTGTTTCTGTGAATCTTTGAAGGGAGTCTTTGAGGATCCAGATCATCTTGGGGATCTTCCAGAAATCAACAGACCAACGGATGGCTCTGGTATTTTGATCAATCTAACTGGGAAAAAGAGGTGGCAGCCTTTTGTGACTTGGATTATTAAGCTTCTTGGTAAATGCTTGGCTGAGGGAACCGTGTATGTTGAAGGGCTTATCAGTATGTCAGATGTTTCAGCAGCATGTTCTTTATTATGTTATGGGGATGCTGATTTGCACATGGTAAGTGGATAGTGTAATGGTTGCAACTGGAAATTGAAATCTTTAGTATGTTGAAGTTTACAACGTTGATAAAAATTCCTCATCTAAATAGTTTCTTTTTATTTACTTTTATGATTTTCATATTCTAACAGTTGTCTGAAATTTAATTTTTTGGAAGGCATGCTTTGATTTTGCACGCATTGTTGGATCGGTGATAGATGACATCATTCCTTATCAGCCTTTAATCCAGTCAATATCTACTATATTAAGTGAAGACAAACAGGGGCTTCCTGTATTTAGGTATGTGTTGAATAAAAGAATGTGAGAAGTTGACTTTGTAAATGTTGGAGAGGGGAAATCTATATTTCCCCATATTGCATATCTGTTCCTTTTAGTTTGCGTATGGGTTCCTTTATTTTGTTATTTTCTTTATTCTCTCTTTATAAAATCTTTTTTTGAGTTTATGAAACCACCATAGGTTGACATAGTGATCAATAAGGGTCAATGTAAACAATAAATGATTTCAAGGGAATGAGTTCAAGCCATAATGGAGCAATTATCATGTGATTTAAATCTGTAGTTGCTTAAGCTTGCATTCACACAACAATTAAAAGAAATCCTGTTCTTGTATTTCATCGACTTAAGCTTCTTTTAGTTGCTGTCAATTTTCTGCGAATTAGTTAATCTTGTAACTTTGTTTCCTGTTGGCAGAATGACTGATTTTCGTAGGTAAGTAGCAGCTAACCTATGCCTTCAAGGCCCTTTTTAATAGAATATTTCTAACACTGATGTACTTTATTTATATTTGCATTGTAATACTGTGTTTATTGGGCAGGAACGTATCATATGACACTTCAATAGGAGGTTGTCTTAATGTGCTATACTCCAACTGCTGCGACGATGATGTCAAGCGGACTGCTGCAGACATGGTTGGCGTATTTTCGCAGTCCCTATGGAGAACCAAGAGCATGGAGCTCAAGGTTAATTTACATTCCTAGTGTCATTGCTAGCAAAAATTGAAATTCCTGACATGGTTTGTCACATACATGGTAGCTGATGGCTTTTATGAACTTACTGGAAGGGATCTCAAATTAATTTCCACCTTTATATTTTGCATTTTTTAGGTTTCATTATGCAATGCATACACACGGATTGCTAAAATCTGCCCTTCTCATATCTGGAGACCTGAAATACTCGTTGATATGCTTTCTTTTCCAGAACCTTGTTCTGCTTTGATAGATTGCTTCCAAGCAGCTCTATCTATTCTTGGTCCTGATTATGTTGGAGGGTCTTTACCTGGCATGGGTTTGTCAGAATTGAGCAATCAGTCAATTGAAAACACAAGAATTGGAGAAAAGAGACCCTTTGAGTATTTGGATATTGTCGAGAACAAAAGACAGAAGGTCGATGGAGAAATTGTGAGCTCTGAAGCTGATATGCTAGTTGAATGCAAGAAGCCTCGCATCAAAATTTGTGAAACCGAAGAAACTTATGCAAATAATTTGCACAATTTACTCGTTTCATTTGTTGGATGTTTAAGGGCTTCGTCCATTAGAGCTGATGCTCTAAGACCAGAAGTTTCATTAACAGCTCTTAGCATGCTGTGTATTGCATTCTGTCGACACCCTGAAACTCATTTGTCTGTGGTCATATTTCAGGAGATGGTTTCATGGATTCCCTGGATATACAAGCAGGTGGCTTGATTTACTTTTGTGAATGTTTCATAATTTTTATTATATGACCTGTTTCCCTGTTCTTGTTATTAAGACTTGAAATATATTTCTACAGGTGAAGCAAGCAAGCTCAATTTCTCTCAATATATCCATATTTCTTGAAGGAATTCACAACATACTTCTCTTACCTAGTAAGGCCATTATCCAGTTGTTATGTTAGTTTTTTGAAGTAATGCTTCTGGTTGATGATTGTGTCATTTCAGTTTTGTCAATAGGTGCTAACCACTTGCAATATGTTGACATAGATGCCTGTATAGTTTTATTTTTTATTCACACGCAAGAAATTCATAAAAGATGAATATATCACAGTCTATTTCAGTTAGTTCACAACCTCAGAAATATAATCAAGAACAATCTGGCTTTGGTTTATTTAGCTACCATGGTCTTCTACTCTTTTTATCTAACCTCTCCCTATCTTTTTTTATCTCCTTGGATAATACAATCATTTCTCTTCTTAGAAAAAAATATTGAGATTGTGCTTCATCTGGAAATGATTTCTGATTTACTCATAGTTCCTTCTCTTCATTTATTGTTGTGAGTGCTGACTATGCCATTTAATTTTGTGATGTACAGCCCATGTATCTTCATGTTTATTTTCACTGTTGTCTGGAAGTAATGATGAATGCGCTGAAACTATGTCCGTGATACTTAAAGTTCCATGGACCCATTCAATCACCAGTACTGAATCTCACAAGCAATGGAAGACAAAATGCATCTCCGTTCAGGTTGCCTCAAAAGTTACTTCTATCTCAAAGACTGAAACTGATCTTGAGGTCCTGGATTTGAGTCTTGATGATGAAGACGATGAAGTTAGAACTGAAGCTGCCATTTCAATTCCAGTGATTGCTCTATGGACTGGTTTTGACAAGCTAACACAGTTATTTGGGAGGCTGGAGTAAGTTGAGCCTTTTTGTTTCTGTATTGTTTTAGAGACGTGTTTATTAGTAACTGAATTATCAATTTACAAAAGGCTTGAGACTGAAGAAGGAATTTGAATTTTGTGAAATATTATTAACTGCGAGCAAGAGATTCTTCTTCTGAACTCTTTTCATCTTATGGCTTGACATTAGAGGTATGGACCAATAGGGTAAGAGGAATTTGTCAATGGCTCAATGTACTAATGGTCTTTCTTTATGGAACTTCTAGACTCTTGCGAGTAAATATAATTTAGGTGTAAACTGTAGATTTTGGACACTAGTGTATTTTCTTCATTAAAAACAAAAGCTGCAAAAGAGTCCTTTTTATATCGCAGCTAAAAAACAGAGAAGGAAAGTTTATGGTATAATAACGGGAGAATATGTAGGCTAGCAAATTAACTAGATATTGATAAAGTGAAATGGAAATACAAACAAATAAGGAAAGAAGTATAAAATATGATTGACATTTTAAGGATATTTGAGTTGATCCTATTGGTTTTTATATGCGAACTTTATAGGTGATACCCTTGACTTAACTTCTCATGTTTATGACTCATTTGCATTACAGGATCTTGAAGGGAGAAAGGCATGAAAAAGTTAAGAAGGTTATCCCATTTTCTCTTGGGTTTTTGTCATGCCTTTATGGATCTTGCCATTCGGTAAATGGTCAAAACATGAGTAGGTGCAAATTATTTTTAAATACAAACAGTGATAGATGTTGCCAGACAGTTGACTATATGCTTCAAGGATTTTGGTGTTCAAAGTGTGATCAGACTGCTCTGCATGATCATAAACTTTATACAAATATAATTGAGCCACCTGACTGTTACCCAAAAATGAATTTGGATTGTGATTTTGTCCATTTGATGTTGATGTTTTTTAAACTTCTTTTTGATGAGTCTTCAGAAGAAGTCCAAGTTTCCTGTGTGGGAGTTCTTAGGCGTATTCTGGTCCATGGGACTAGGGATGTTCTACTTCAAACGAAGACTGATTGGCTTAAATGTGTTGAGTTTTTGCTTCTTAACAGAAAAAAAGCAATAAGAGAAGCATTCTGCCTTCAAATTAGTTCCTTCCTCGAGGATCATATCTTGAGTTGCTTTTTCCCAGAAGAAAACTTCTCAAACAAAAGGAAAGAGCTAATGTTTTTGGATTTTATTAAGCATGCAATGGTACCGACTGCAGATGCCCAAATTCTCGACACTCTACTAGAATCTGTAGCCGAGCTCATGACTGCAGTTGATATTCACGGTGAATTTTTCTCCCGTTCTCTTTTTTTGTTGGTTGATCATCTTGATAATCCACTTATTCTAGTGAGGATGAGTGCTTCAAGATCAATCCACAAAGCTTGCCGTTTCCATTTTAATGGGAAATTTGAACTAATATTTTCAAAAGTCGTCCATCTCCGGAATGAGCTATTTGATTATCTCTCTACAAGACTTGTTAGCCGTCCAAAAATTGTACAGGAATTTGCAGAAGCTGTTTTGGGTGTTGAAACTGAAGTACTTGTTAAGAAAATGGTTCCTGTTGTTCTTCCAAAGCTGGTGGTCTCTCATCAGAATAATGATCTAGCTGTTGAATCTTTATATGAATTAGCTAAATGTGTGGACACTGATATGGTGACGTTGATAGTCAATTGGTTGCCAAAAGTTCTTGCCTTCGTTCTCTACCAAGAAAATGGGAAGGAGTTACTTTCTGCCTTGGAATTTTATCATGCTCAGACTGGTTCAAATCAGGAAGAAATTTTTGCAGCAGCACTCCCTGCACTTTTAGACGAACTAGTATGCTTTGTGGATGGTGGCGATTCAGATGAGGTCAGTAAAAGGTAGATAGCATCAAACCACTCTGGAATTTTCTGTGGAGTTTGGAACTAGATTTTCGTAATATATATCTGTTTTCATTTATCCTTTTCCTTTTCAGAGATCGAAACTTTGCCTATTTTCCTTCCTAGTTTACCTATGAGCTTGGGCATTTGTGAGCTTGTCTAGTTTCCGAAAGTTGTCTTGTTTCTTTTTTATTAGGTTTGATGAATTTTGAAGTGCCATCTAGGTATATTAAATTCTAAAACTTGTTTGTTGTTGTTCCTTGTATGTGCTCTACTTTACTTCTGTGATACATATTTGTCCATCCAGTCAAAGCAGAGTTTTTTTGTTTTTGTTTTTGCTGTGTTTTGGTTTTTTTCACATGTTTTTCATTAGTCTCTATTTTGTAGGCTAGCAAGAGTTCCTGAGATGATATTGCAAGTTGCTAGAGTTCTCACTGGCGGGGATGATCTCCCAGGATTTTTGAGAAATCATTTTGTTGGCCTCCTTAACAGCGTTGATAGGAAAATGCTTCATACAGAGGATGTTTGCCTGCAGAAACAAGCTCTGCAACGTATTGAAATGCTGATTAAATTGATGGGTTCTCATCTTAGTACCTATGTGCCGAAACTAATGGTGCTTCTTATGCATGCTACTGGGAAAGAAGTACTGCAAAGTGAAGGTCTCATTGTCTTGAATTTTTTTATCCAACAATTGGCTAAAGTATCACCATCTAGCATCAAGTATGTGATTTCTCAAGTCTTTGCTGCACTTGTGCCTTTCCTGGAGAGGGATGAAACTTCCACACATTTAGATGTGGTGGTAAAAATTTTGGAAGAGCTTGTTTTAAAAAACAAGAGTATACTAAAGGCACATATACGTGAATTCCCTCCATTGCCTTGTATTTCTGCTCTGACGGTTGTGAACAGAGCTATACATGAAACTCGTGGGTCAGTGACTCTAAAGGATCAACTACGGGATGTTGTTGATGGCTTAAATCATGAGAACTTGAATGTGAGATACATGGTGGCATGTGAATTGAGCAAGTTGCTGAACATGAGAAGCAAGGAGGTTACAGCTTTGATAAGTGCTGAAGCTGATCCGGACATGGATGTTTTGAGCTCACTATTCTCGTCCTTGCTAAGAGGATGTGCTGAGGAGTCAAGGACTGCAGTGGGTCAGCGGCTGAAATTGGTTTGCGCTGATTGTCTTGGAGCACTAGGTGCTGTAGATCCTGCCAAAGTGAAGAGTTTTTCATGCCAACGATTTAAAATTGAATGTTCTGATGATGATCTAATCTTTGAGTTGATTCACAAACATTTAGCTCGGGCTTTTAGAGCTGCACCAGATACCATTATTCAAGATTCAGCAGCATTAGCCATACAGGAGCTTCTAAAAATTGCTGGGTGTAAGGCATCACTGGATGAAAATGCTGCTGCTTCAGTGTCACCATCGTTGAAAGACAAAGAAGCTTCAAAAACTGTCACATCTGATTCTTCTGGTGGTGGTAATGAGATGAGTATGAGGGGTCAGAGATTGTGGGGTCGCTTCTCTGATTATGTGAAAGAAATTATAGCACCTTGCTTAACCTCAAGATTTCAGCTTCCGAATGTGGCTGACTCTGCATTTGTTAGTTCAATTTATCGACCAGGTATGTCATTCAGAAGGTGGATATTCTTTTGGATAAAAAAGCTTACTTCACATGCCACTGGGTCTCGTGCGAGTATTTTCCATGCTTGTCGAGGTATAGTACGCCATGATATGCAGACAGCTGTTTATCTGCTGCCTTATTTAGTTCTTAGTGCCGTCTGTCATGGTACAGAGGAGGCACGGCATGGCATAACAGAAGAGATCTTGTCTGTTCTCAATGCTGCAGCTGCAGAGAATGGTGTGGCTGTGATTCACGGAAATGTTGGAGGGCAAAGTGATGTTTGCATTCAAGCTGTTTTTACTCTTCTTGATAATCTAGGACAGTGGGTGGACGATGTTGAACAAGGATTATCACTTTCTCAATCTGGTCAGTCATCGTCTTCTAAGCATTTGGTAGCCAAATCAAAGGAATCAAGTTTAAATGTTCAAGTTGGTCAAGAGCAACTCCTGGTTCAGTGTAGGTATGTTTCACAGCTTTTGGATGCAATTCCAAAGATCACTCTTGCTAGGGCTTCCTTGAGCTGTCAGGCCTATGCTAGATCTTTGATGTATTTTGAGTCATATGTACGAGGAAAATCTGGTTCTTTTAACCCTGCGGCTGAGAGGAGTGGCATTTTTGAGGACGAAGATGTTTCATATCTCATGGAAATATATAGTTATCTTGATGAGCCTGATGGTCTATCTGGCTTGGCATGTTTACGTAAATCCTTGAGGTTACAAGATCAACTTTTGATAAATAAAAAGGCTGGAAATTGGGCAGAAGTTCTGACTTTTTGTGAACAGGCTTTGCATATGGAACCAAATTCAGTTCAGAGGCATTCTGATGTTCTTAACTGTTTGTTAAATATGTGCCACCTTCAAGCCATGGTTACTCATGTGGATGGTTTAATTACGAGGATTCCTCAGTACAAGAAAACATGGTGCATGCAAGGAGTGCAGGCAGCTTGGAGACTTGGCAGGTGGGATCTGATGGATGAATACCTCAAGGGAGCTGATGAAGAAGGTCTTCTTTGTAGCAGCTCTGAGAGTAATGCTTTTTTTGACATGGACGTGGCAAAAATTCTGCAGGCAATGATGAAGAAGAATCAGTTTTCAGTTTCTGAAAAAATTGCTCTATCCAAGCAATCTCTGATTGCTCCTCTTGCTGCTGCTGGCATGGATTCTTACACACGTGC
This sequence comes from Telfairia occidentalis, assembly GCA_026257165.2. Taxonomy (NCBI): domain Eukaryota; kingdom Viridiplantae; phylum Streptophyta; class Magnoliopsida; order Cucurbitales; family Cucurbitaceae; genus Telfairia; species Telfairia occidentalis. The sequence continues at coordinate 744,775 of JAOANK020000005.1, forward strand.
GTATCCATTTGTTGTGAAACTTCACCATCTGAAAGAGCTCGAGGACTTCCATAACCTTCTTTTTAATGACTCTTTCTTGGAAAAAACATTTCATGTGGATGATCAGAAATTTTCAGAAGTGATTGAAAATTGGGATAACCGGCTGAAATTTACTCAGTCATCACTCTGGGCAAGAGAGCCACTTCTGTCCTTTCGAAGACTGGTTTTTGGTGCTAGCGGTCTTGGTACTCAAGTTGGAAACTGCTGGCTTCAGTATGCAAAGCTGTGTCGCTCTGCTGGTCATTATGAAACAGCAAACCGTGCAATTCTTGAAGCTCAGGCTTCTGGTTCACCTAATGTCCAAATGGAGAAGGCAAAGCTTCTATGGAGCACTAGGCGGTCGGATGGTGCTATCTCAGAATTGCAGCAATCTCTTCTTAATATGCCTGTGGAAGTCATAGGATCTGCTGCAATGTCATCAATAACAAGCCTTTCCTTGGTTCCAATGAATTCACCTTTAATCTGTGATACTCAAGCTTTGAATGAGAATAGAGATATTGCAAAGACTCTTCTCCTGTACTCGAGATGGATACATTGCACTGGGCAAAAGCAAAAGGAAGATGTCATCAATCTTTATTCAAGAGTAAAGGAGCTACAGCCCAAGTGGGAGAAAGGATATTTCTTTATGGCTAGATATTGTGATGAATTACTTGCAGATGCCAGAAAACGCCAGGAAGAGAGTTTTGAACAAGGTCCGAAAAAAGTGCCATCATCTTCTACTGCTATTGGCTCTTCGAATGTAAATAATGAGAAGCCCTGGTGGTCTTATGTGCCAGATGTACTCTTGTTCTATGCAAAAGGACTTCACAGGGGTCACAAGAATCTATTTCAAGCACTTCCAAGGTTGTTAACTTTGTGGTTCGACTTTGGGAGCATCTACCAAAGAGTCGGTTCATCATCCAACAAGGATTTGAAAAGTGTTCATGGAAAGGTTCTGAATTTAGTGTAATGTCATTTTCATTTCCTTTCATCATATGAGTTGCACTTTTTTAACTTCTATTAATTACTGCTCAATTGTTTTTCTAGGTTTTGAGTATCATGCGGGGCTGTTTAAAGGATTTGCCAACATATCAGTGGTTGGCTGTATTGCCTCAGTTAGTTTCAAGGATTTGCCATCAGAATGAAGAAACTGTTCGATTGGTCAAACACATCATTACCTCTGTTGTTCGACAGTACCCACAGCAAGCTCTTTGGATAATGGCAGCAGTTTCAAAATCCACCGTTCCTTCAAGACGAGAGGCAGCAATGGAGATCATCCAATCTGCAAAGAAAGATTTTAGTCAAGGAAACAGTGGCAACAATTTATTTCTTCAGTTTGCCAGTCTAATTGATCATCTAATCAAGTTGTGCTTCCATCCTGGTCAGCAAAGAGCGAGGAGCATTAATATCTCTACTGAATTTAGCACATTGAAGAGAATGATGCCATTGGAGATTATTATGCCAATTCAACAATCTTTGGTTGTTAATCTACCGACATATGATGTGAATCTCACTGATTCACTGAGTTCTGATATCTTTTCTGCCACAGAGCTTCCTACAATATCAGGAATAGCAGATGCGGCTGAGATTCTTTCATCACTTCAGCGGCCTAAAAAAGTATGTTGTTTTCAGTATTTTGACTTCGGCAGAATGCTATGAATATATGCCGTTTTTTTTAACTTGCCTCCTGTTCAAGTTTCTTTCTATATCTTTGCTCAGGAAGGAATCGTCTCGTCACTTCTCTCTCGTCTTAAAGATATTAATAATCTTTGCGTTTGGAAGCAGGATATAGCTTTTCATCATAATTGTTACTTGATTGTTTAAGATGTGCAATAGGAGATCACTTCTTCTTCTTCTTTATTAATTTACTTTTGCAAATTTTTAAAATCTTGCTACAGTAGGTAAACCAGCCCACACCGCGTAGGTGAAGCAAGCAAAGTAATTGATATTCTCTGCTATTTTGTCAATTTTAATTATGTAATTATATTGGTTCTTCGAATATGCATAAAAGAAAATTCTGTTGCTCCTTGGGCATGTATATTATATAATTTTTCAATGAAATCAATAATCATCTGTTACATATGCCTTAATGACTTGACTGTAATAACATCAACCTTTCTCTATTACAGATCATTCTATTGGGTAGTGATGGTATTGAGCGACCATTCCTCTGCAAACCAAAGGATGATCTCCGGAAGGATGCTCGCATGATGGAGTTCACAGCAATGATAAACCGATTATTATCCAAATATCCGGAAAGCCGCCGGAGGAAGCTCTATATACGCACGTTTGCTGTGATACCTCTGACAGAGGACTGTGGTATGGTAGAATGGGTTCCCCATACTCGTGGTCTTAGACATATACTGCAAGACATATATATTACTTGCGGTAAGTTTGATAGGCAGAAGACAAATCCTCAAATTAAGCGAATCTATGACCAGTGCCAAGGTAAAGTGCCTGAAGATGAGATGCTGAAGACAAAAATTCTTCCTATGTTCCCTCCGATTTTCCATAGATGGTTTTTGAATACATTTTCAGAACCAGCTGCTTGGTTTAGGGCGCGGGTAGCTTATGCGCATACAACAGCAGTTTGGTCCATGGTTGGACATATTGTGGGACTTGGTGATAGGCATGGTGAAAATATTCTTTTTGATTCTACTACGGGTGACTGTGTCCATGTTGATTTCAGTTGTTTATTTGACAAGGGTCTGCAGCTTGATAAGCCTGAACTGGTGCCTTTTAGGCTAACCCAGGTAAGAAGACTTTACATGATTGATAATTTAGCTTTCAGATAAACTTGTGCAATTTTTATATTCAGGAGTTATGAGCAACCATCAATTTCTACTATTTGGCAGTAGAAACAGCCAAATTATACTTGACACTTGGTTTCATATTTGTTATGCCGTTGTCCATGTAGAGATTTTCATTTATAGGAGCTCACCAAAATGCTATCATTGACAAAATTTAGTTATCTTTTGCGTTTGTCTGTTCAATATCAATCAAAGTAGATGGTATTTGTATCCCTAATTTTCAATTTTCTCCTCCATGCTGCCATATTATGGTCAGAACATGATCGATGGATTGGGAATCACTGGGTACGAGGGCATTTTTTTGAGAGTTTGTGAAATTACTCTTTCTGTATTGAGGACTCATCGGGATACTTTGATGAGCATACTTGAAACTTTCATTCATGATCCGCTTGTGGAGTGGACAAAATCTCACAAATCCAGTGGTGTTGAAGTTCAGAATCCACATGCTCAGGTTTAGTTGTTTGTTCTTAAAGTCGCTTCTTATTAACCCATTTAAGTTTTGTAGGTTGGCAAGAATTAGAATTAGAAAAGATGAGAAAGTATGTTATGTCTGTTCATTTTAGTTCTGAATTGAAATTCTCATGTTAATTGCCGAAGCATGCCTTTTGATATTGTCACGGCGTGCGCTTCTTAAATCATTTATTTATTTTTAATGTTGGATTGAATTCTTTGCCAAAGCATTGCTATTTTGATTCTGTTATAGCGTGTTCTTTTGATAAGTCATGCTTAGTTCAAGAGTCGATTTTAACTTTAAACTCTCAATTTGGAATTCTAAGACTTGTGAGGAAATTAGTAGTTTTTTTTTTTCTTTCAAAAACTGAATTAAATAATTACTGATAACCCAATCAATAATCCCACACTATTCAACCAAAACACTCAAAATCAAGTCATAGAATTGTTGAAACCCAACTACGGAAATAAACCAACTTACCCACAAATCAAGTAGTTAAAATCATGTTCATAACACAACAACATAACACTCAAACTTAGCTAAAATATATTCTAACACATCTAGACAAATTGGTACCCTACAAAAATAGCCTCATCCAACTACAAGGATAACTACAAGGATGTCTACAGCGGGCCGCAATTTTTAAGTAAAACCTTCAACTAGGTTATTAATTTTCACCACTTATTAAGCCTAAGAGTTTGAAATTGATAGAGTATATAATCATTCTTATTCTGTTTTTAACTCTTCACTGAATTGCTCAAGCTTATGGCCAACGTTCTTTTGATACTGTTACAGCGAGCCATCAGTAACATTGAGGCTAGGTTACAAGGTGTAGTTGTTGGCGTTGGAGCTGCACCATCTTTGC
>JAOANK020000005.1:749018-764022 GCA_026257165.2 Telfairia occidentalis
GTTACAGCGAGCCATCAGTAACATTGAGGCTAGGTTACAAGGTGTAGTTGTTGGCGTTGGAGCTGCACCATCTTTGCCACTTGCTGTCGAAGGTCAGGCTCGTCGATTAATTGCTGAAGCAGTCTCTCACAAAAATCTTGGGAAGATGTACATATGGTGGATGCCATGGTTTTAGATCTCTAAAGGAAAGGAATCACAACAAATCCTGATGTTCCTTTCCCTCCACAAAGATTAAAGAATGGCTTTTGCAGTATCTTCAAAAGCGCCGCGCCCAAGCCTTTTCTAGCGAACAACTTGGAAGAATGTCTTGGAGAAGAGAGGTAGTGTCTTTTTTTTTCTTTTGAAAAAAGTATACATGTTTTATTGTGTTTGGACTAATTTACGTACACCTCGACTAATCTTCCGACAATTGCTTCATCTTACAACATTTGATAACCAAGAAATTTGTGAACTTTAATATCTTAGCTAGGAGGCCTCCATGGAATTTGAATCTGCTCCAACAAAGCTTCTTTACATTTTTTCACTTGCTCCAATGACTACTAGATCAACCTAGGGTGGTGGTTAAGAGAGAGGTATTGTCTTTGGGACCAAAAAACTTGCTGCAAACTGAGTTCCATCCTTTACTGGCCCAGTTACAACTTACAATAAATGAGAATGTGATTCATACTTTCTCCTCCCTCACAACAATTTAGAATATTTGAGAAGACGATCTACATGCATTGTCTTTCCATTTCTTTCCAGACACATTGTCTCACTAATTTTTTTTTTTTTTTTGACTTATTTATTTCCAATTTTGCCATACACCTATCACCTATATACCTTCTCTCACCGATCTCTTTTTGTATACGTTGTCTCAATTAATTCTTTTTGCAAATACCCTTTCTCTTGCTAATATCTCCTCACATTATCTCAAAATTGCTTCTATCTAATCTCTCTACACACACTGACTTCTATTTACATTTTCTCCCAAAAGCTTCTCCCTATGGAAGTTCTTTTTTTCCCTCCCCTTCCCTACATACTTTTTCTTCCAATATTATGTGCATATGTTTGTATTTTAATTTATAGTATAGTCTCAGTATAAATAAAGCTGGTATGATGACTCATGTATAGTATTTTGGTATATCCATGAGTAATATGGTTAGATATGCATTCATTTATCTTAACCTCGATGCATTTTTTCCCCAAGAATATGTCTAGATATGCATTTATAATAAATCAGCATGTATGACAACGCGAATAAATGTTAGTGTTTTAAAAAATACAGCAGAATATATGCAAGCAAATTTTGAGTGATCCATACTCGTGTACAGTGCAGTGAAATAAGTATATTTTTGTATTTCCTAGAATAATGTACCAAGATATGCATTTATTTCCGAGAATAAATATTATGCAAAAAGTGCTTAGAGAATGTCCTTGGTTTCACAATCTTTCGCTAATGAAGCCTGCTTTAAGCTAAATGATGAACCTTCTAATTTTGCTTATCTGATATCTTTACTGATTGTGCTACAGGCTTTTTGATTAATGGATTTATTAGAGACTGACGATAAAGCTGGCCTTCTGTAAAGGATAAGGCTAAAATCTCATTCAAGTTCATGAAATCTTCAAGCAGGGACTTGCCAGTATTACCCTCGAAACTCAAAGGTCCAGTGCAACTGCTTTTGTCTGTTTTGGCTGATGATGTTATATTTTATTGTCTTCGGGACGCAAGTTGCATGAATGGCTTTTTGAGTTCATTGTGCTTGATTTTGATTGTGTATTTCAATTTTCTTTTGGCATAGTGTTATGGGAGAGGGAATATTTTTTTTTTTTTGTATATCAATGTAAATGAAATGCTAGCAAACTTCCCACTAGCATAGTTTTGTGTATAATATAATGTTCTGGGGAAGAAGCTCTTAAGGGGCGGTTTTGTGGTAAACATTTGTAATGTTTCGAGAGAAGTTCCTTAGAATATTTTAGTGTTTGAATCTCCACATAAAAAAATTAATAAGTGAAAACTTTTGATGGCTCATAATGTTAATGGAGTAGTGCGTGAGATCTCTATGTATAAAAATTGTTATATTTTCTTAAATTAAGAATTAATGTGTAAATTGTGATTACTTAAAGGGTACTAGTTTAACTAAACAAACAAAAGTTTTGATGGTTAAAATATACTATTCTACCTTAAAACTGCAGCCAAAATTTTTGCTTCAACCTAATGTTTTTGGTTTGTTGGCCTCTTGTCTTTGATTAATGTAAACAATCAATTCTTATTGTTATCTTCTCTTGTTTCTTTTGTTTCCTTCTAAAGAAGAATTTTATTTTAAAAGCTTAAAAATCTAATAACTTGACCTACAAGATTATGAAACTTTTTTTTTTAGTTCAACATGTGGAGGAGGAGGATTCAAATCTATGACCTCTCGGTGGTTAAGAAAATATATCTTTTAACTAGTTGAATTATGTTCGATTTTGCAATTCTAGAACTCTTCTAATCACTTAGAAAGAGAGTTTGATTGATGAACTTTAAAAAAAAGTCTTTATACAAAGCTTCGTTGGCTAATTCATAAATAACAACAAATTTGTACTTAAAACTTTAAGCATATATGTGTAGAATTTTTTTTTCCTTTTTTTGACAGTGATATGTATTCACACTTTTTTTTTAGTCAAAACATATATGCTTAAAGTTTTAAGACATAAAATTTATCAAATCAGGTTTTGTATAAATTTAAGTTTGAGTAAGATACAAAATTGATTATTAAATAACTTTGCTAAAACTTAAATTTTTTTAAAAAAATTCAACTATAATATTATTTTTATTTGATTTCTATAAATTTCATACTAATATATGTTTCATAATTCATTGGACACATGAAAAATATTTTTTAACTATTCTTTAAACCAAAATCTATTATCAATGGTGAGGTAAAAATTTTATTATCTTAAAAGTTTAAGATCGCGATGAGAATATTTATCAAAATTTAAGATATTATTCGAAGATATTGAAAATATAGGAAAAATTGATATACATTGATTTTCTTTCCAAATTAGAAAATAGAAATAAGACACTTAACCGATTTGTGAAATACAAGGCTCGGTGGTTTGAAATTTGAATCGATAGAAGAAGTTCATGGATTAGGACAGTGGTGCGAGTGAATCTCGTCGGCGTTTCTTAGCTGAATGATTCATCAGAGAATTCCAAATATCTTCCTCTTGTTTAATCGAATCACAGGCAGAAATAGAACGAATCTAGATTCCCTTTCTTCTCCAAATGCCGAGTAAACGATCAACTGGTTCATTCCATGACCAATTTGGGGATGATTCGCCAGAGGATTGTGTCAACAACGAGCTTTCACGCTGCTGCTTTACCAATCTTCAATGCTCAGCAGCATGTTTATCGCCGTCCAGATATGTTCAACGTGGCTTTTCAGTTAAACCAGATTTCTTTCTCTTCTTCTTCGAGAGCCAACAGTTTTCAGACTCCGGAATTCTATTCTCTGAACAAGAAGATGTCTTATTTGATTCGAACAGGCCGAATAAGTGAAGCAAGGGAATTGTTCGATAACATTAAGCATCGGAATACGATCACTTGGAATACCATGATTACTGGGTATGTAAAAAGGAGAGAGATCATGAAAGCACGCCAGTTGTTTGATGAAATGCCTAACAGAGACATTGTGTCGTGGAACTTAATGTTATCAGGATATATATCTTGTGGTGGAAGGTACATTGAAGGTGGACGGAATTTGTTTGATAAAATGCCAGAAAGAGATTGTATTTCTTGGAACACGATGGTTAGTGGGTATGCTAAGAATGGGATGATGGATCGAGCAGAAGAGCTTTTCAATTACATGCCTGAGCGTAATGTAATCTCATGGAATGCTATGGTTTCTGGTTATTTAATGAATGGTTATGTGGAGAAAGCTATTGAGTTCTTCAAGATGATGCCAGAAAGAGACTCTGCTTCTCTTAGTGCACTGATTTCAGGCCTGATTCAGAATGACAAGTTGGTTGAAGCTGAAAGGATTCTGCTTCAATATGGTGGGAGTGATGGTAGAGGGGATGTAGTGCATGCTTACAATACTTTAATTGCTGGATATGGTCAGAAAGGAATGATCAAAGAAGCCCGAAAGCTGTTCGATCACGTCCCTTCTCATTGTAATCGAAGGGAAGATGGAAGTGGCAACTCTGGTAGGAATGTGGTTTCATGGAACTCTATGATTATGAGCTATGTGAGAGCTGGTGACATAGTCTCTGCCCGGGAACTATTCGACGAAATGGCTGAGAGAGATACTTTTTCATGGAACACTATGATCAGTGGGTATGTTCAGATTTTGGATATGAAAGAGGCCTCAAATCTTTTCGATAGAATGCCAAATCCTGATACCCTTTCTTGGAATATGATGATATCTGGGTTTGCTGAGATAGGTAGTTTGAAACTAGCTCATGATTTGTTCAAGAGGATGCCAGAGAAAAGCCTGGTCTCATGGAATTCCATGATATCTGGCTGTGAGAAAAATGAAGACTATAAAGGAGCTATTGACATCTTTTTGCATATGCAACTTAAAGGTAAGAATCCAGATAGGCACACTTTATCATCAATTCTCAGTGCATGTGCTGGGTTGGTTGATCTGGTTTTGGGAACTCAGATTCATCAACTAGTTACAAAGGCATTTATTGCAGATTTGCCCATAAACAACTCTCTTGTTACCATGTACTCAAGATGTGGAGCAATAGTCGAGGCGCGGACTGTCTTCGATGAAATGAATCTGTTGAAGGATGTCATATCTTGGAATGCGATGATCGGCGGGTATGCTTCTCATGGCTTTGCAACAGAGGCTCTTCAACTTTTCGAATCAATGAAACAATGTAATGTGCAGCCTTCGTATATCACATTCATTTCGGTTCTGAATGCTTGTGCTCATGCTGGATTGATTGAGGAAGGTAGGAGAGAATTCAACTCCATGGTTAACGTGCATGGTATTGAACCACGAGTTGGACACTATGCCGCCCTTGTCAACATCATTGGTCGACATGGACAGCTTGAAGAAGCAATGGATGTGATCAATAGTATGCCCTGTGAACCGGATAAAGCGGTGTGGGGTGCATTGCTGGGTGCTTCAAGGGTGCACAACCATGTCGAAATCGCTCGAGTGGCAGCTGAAGCATTAATGAAGCTCGAACCCGAAAGCTCAGCTCCATATGTGTTGCTATATAATATGTATGCTGATGTGGGACAATGGAATGATGCTGCTGAAGTGAGAATGATGATGGAGAAGAACAATGTTCAAAAGGAAGCTGGCTATAGTCGAGTAGATTCTTATTGCTAAAGATAATTTGATTGGCTTCCGATGCTTGGGTGAGTAGCTTAAATTGATTCGCTTCTCTAATGTCCCGATTTCGAAAATATTTTCGAATTGAGTCTTTGAAAAATTGAATGGCAGTGAAACTTATTCGTGGGAAACTGCAAATATCGTGGAGAATAGCCATGAAATAGTTGGTCTGTGGTTTCTTTTGATTGATTTTTGGAGGCTGGAGCTACAGTCAGAACGAATAATTTGATAAACTACACCATAATCAGAGCATTGTATGTTGATAAAATTTCCCATCATATAGACAAAATATTTCATATGTACACGAATTCGATCAATGATAGTTAAATTTTATTCATTTAAATTTACTATCATATATTTACATGGATTTAAATATTATGCTGTAAAATTGGTTTGTTTGAAAGGGAAAAATTGCCTATGTTTTCTATAGGTTAATAGGTTATAATAATAAAAGAGCACCTTGTCCAAGTCCGAGAGGTTGTCCATGATTGGTAGGCATTATCATGTATGGCGTCCGATCGAGGTAACTAGTGCAAATAATGTTCGAGCCAATGAACAAAATATGGCATCTATAATATTCATTCGGTTTAAACCTTGTCAATCGTGTTTAAGGATATTGTTTAAAGCGTTGAATTGATTGTCAACTCGAGTATAATTCAACTAATTAAGACTTCGACAAAAAGGTCGGAGTTTTAAATCTACACCCCTACATGTTGGTGAATTAAAAAAAATGTTGAATTGATTGTGAAATATCATGTTGAACTATGGACAAAATATACCTATGTCAATATAAAATAACATAAACTTAATTTGAAAGAAAATACTTTTAAATCAAATGTACTAGATAACTACTAAATTCTATTTATTTTAGTTTCATATAATACAAAATAAAACTAAAATGGTTAAGGTCTCTCATCATGTCATTTATTTATTTATTTTATTTTAAAAAATCATGCTTATTCACTATTTTTTTAAAAAAATTATTATGATGTTGAAATATTTTTTAAATGTTTTAATTTGATGAGATTTTAGTATGTAAAAAAATACCCAAACATCTTTTCAAGGAAGTATGATCCATTTATTTTTTTGTAGTTCAACAAATAACACTATCTAAACAATTTTTATAAGGTCAATCTTGAAAAAAATTACAAAAACCATTCACCAAATAATCGTACTCTCAAATTATTAAAAAAAAAAAAAACCTTGAAGGTATGATATGTCTTATCAATATTGTCAACCTGACTACCGAGCATAGGTTAACTATTAGAACATATATCGACAAAGAATCACTGCAAGACACTCGTGACTAGAATATGTTGTGAAAGAAGCACATTTGGGCGTGCTTCGACTGTGTCTTCAAGACATAGTTGAATTTAGATATCATAAACGTAAGGTGTAGGATAATGGATACGAGCCAGAGAAACTCGAGCAAGCCCAACATCTAGTTCTGCTGAAGAGACCTAATCTGATATGAGAAATACTAATCAGTAAATAAAGCGAAATGAGAGAAGAGACGTTCATGTGTTGAAGTAAAAAATAAAAAATAAAAAAATAAAAATGATACGTCTTAATAATTGATATTCTAAATGAGAAAGAGCGGACAGATAAGATTAAGAGGAACAATAAGATTGTTTGCATTTGGATGTGTCTCTGTGTGCGCGTTAACGTGGAGTTGTTAAATAGGCCGATCAACACAATCCTGTGAGCGACTGAGATGCTCTGCTTCTACTTAAAGCGGTGAACGGCGAAATTAACTGTTGGTAAATGAATCGAAAAGTTGCGATGGCCTTCTCGATTCCCTGACGCCCTCTTCTTCGATTGCCCGGCGTTCTCCATGTTCGTTTTCTCAATCCCATCATTCTGAGATTCTCTTTTTAAGCTTATATTATATTTGATTCAATTTAAGAATGAACAAGAGGGTCAGAATTGATGATACCAATAAGGCTGTGGTCAATGTCTGGAAGCGGGAGGTTGGCGAGCTTTCCACCAGAAATTTTGCCCATCGTCTTGGTGCTTCGGAGGTATTGCTCCCCGGATAATCCGTCTCTAATTATCTCTATTGCTTTCATTTTTATCGAGAATTTTTTTGTATGTCAATAATGATCTTGTTCGGGTTGTAGCGTTGGTGTTTACCAGTTCATGATTGAGTTGTTCTGATTGTCAAATGTCATCGTTTGTCGTTTGATCGGAAAATGAATAAACCGAGCAGGATGAATCTGATTGTATTGCATCATACAAGGATTTTCTTTTGATTAAAATATTATACAGTTTTTGGTGGATGGTTAAGTAGCTTAAAGCATTAGAGTGTTCATTTCGATATTTTTATACTATTTCTGATACTGGTGGCCTCTAGTATCTGGGATTTGAAAGCTCCTTTGGCAAAGGTTTGCTGTCTCTATCTAATGAACAACTAACTAGAGATTGTAGGTTGGAATCTTTGGGTGAGTTTGATAAGGAAAACCTTTATATCTCAGAGTCTTGGCCAGGGGTGGGCGCACAATTTTTTTTCTCTATAAAAAAGGTATCTGGGATTTAAAAAGTGTTTTAGTATTTGTTTCGGTAGCTGAGAATCTATGGACCCTTCTGATTATTAGACATGCAGGATTTATCGTCATTGTTTCTGTAATTTCAGGATCTCGTGCTCCGGCTTGATATTTACAGGAAATTGGAAAGGCACAGAGGTTGTGTGAACACTGTGAGCTTTAATGCTGCTGGTGACATTCTTGTGTCAGGCTCTGATGATCGGCGGGTAATTCTCTGGAATTGGGAAACCGGGCATGTCAAGCTCTCTTTTCAGTCTGGTCATAATAACAATGTTTTCCAAGCAAAAATCATGCCTTACACTGATGACCGATGCATTGTGACTTGTGCTGCAGATGGGCAGGTATGTCATCTAGTTGAAGGGCTGGTTATTTCTTGACAGCATGGCATGGAATTATCTTTGTGGTCTAACATGGCTCTTACTGTCGTACACTAGTCGAGAACTCTTACTCCCTCTCTATCTCTCTATAAGCATGCTGTGCATTTACTGAAAAGTAAAAATCATCAAATATCTTGTAATTATCATTAAAAATACTATAATTTCTCTCTAACCAAATGGACCATAAAGGTGCTTTGGTTTCACCTTTCCAAAATTATTTAGCTTTGCTGTTGAGCCACCACCTAAGGAGATTCTAGGAGCCAATCTGCATTGTCATTAGGGAAACAGCAGTTTAGTCCAAAGGTCTTCCAAATGGATAGTCACCTAGCCATGAACTCATGATGAATGAAGAGGTGATTCGTAGTCTCTTCATCCTTTTTACATTGTGGGGAAAATCTGAGGCTAGTATAATATAGAGGAAACAATTTCTTCTTTGAATTCTATCTTGAGTGTTTAGCATCTGTTCTATGCTTCCTTTTTATTCCACCTTTCAAGTTTACACTCTAAAACTGCCTAATATTGACTATCCTTCGATGAGGCTCTGGCTTTATTGGGTGAAAAAGAGTGATAATAAAAGTTGTTAGTAGGTTTCTTTGTATATTATCAAAAATTCTTCCCTAGCTACCATGGAAGCAACATCTTGTGATGACTAGCACTAGAGGCTCTCCTTTCTTATCAATGTGGCTGTTCTTCAATCAAGAGGGAGATGTCAGTCTTTCACTACCTGCGGCTACTTAGACAAAAGATTTCTCTTGCCTGATAAAGCTCCCTTTGACCTTTGCACTTGAGGGCCAATCTCCGTCTGGCCCATCCTTCACCGGAGCTATTTTCCAATTTTTTTTCTTTTGGAAAATCAGATCTTATAGATATTTTAGCAATTACTCTCTATAAATGAATCTTACTTGCCCGATTTATAACCATTTCTTCTTGATGGCCTTAGGTTGTTTTGTTCTTGGTGCTCTTTGATATTTTATCGTTTTCAACAACAATAATAATAACTCAACTCTACTTGTTTTGTTACTATATAATAACAACAACAACAACAACTATAACTCAGCTACGCTTCTATGCTGGATCAACTTATCGCATCAGAAACGTCTGCTTTACTTAATTGTTGCCAATGAGACGATTTCTTTACTAAAGTCACAAAAAGTGTAGTTGATTTTGTGTATATGAACTTTCTGTTGTTGATTCTCTATGCATATCATAGCCAATCATCAAGTGGGAGAATGAAGCAATATCCTAGGCGCAATTTCCTTTTTCTTTTTCCGATTTGTGTTGTGCTGACATTGATTTATTAAATAATGTTTTGGAAAAAGAATTGCCTCTTTTTCTCAATTTAAGTAAAATTGCTTGTTTATTTTCTATCAGAAAAATATTTAATTTGGTTTGGCTATAAATTCTGTTTATTAGTGCTCTGTACTAAAACATTCATTCCTTACGAGTATTATTTGCTGAAATTCAGGTGAGACATGCTCAGATTCTGAATAGCGGGCATGTGGAAACTGCATTACTTGGCAGTCATCAAGGGCGAGCTCATAAGTTGGCCATCGAACCTGGGAGCCCTTATATTTTTTATACTTGTGGTGAAGATGGATTGGTGCAACATGTGAGTTTTGATTGTTCATTCTGTTGTTATTTTAGGTTCCACCAACCTTCCAAGTATTATTGCAACTCGATAAGTTTAATACAATACTCATTCACAGCCAAAGAACATAACATGTTTTAAAGACTTGTTACTGACCTTACAAAATCAAATGAGATTTTTTCCAAAGAACGTTATTCTTTAATATTGCTAAATTGCAAGGTGATACCGTCTACTTTACTTTTTTAATAGTTTGATCTGAGAACTGGGGCTGCCGTTGAGCTGTTCACTTGCCAATCGGTTGACAATAGAGCAGGTTACATGTCATCGATTCAGCTAAATGCAATTGCTATTGACCCAAGAAATCCAAATCTCTTTGTTGTTGCTGGTTCAGATGAGTACGCTCGGCTGTATGACATTCGCAAGTATAAGGGAGAAGGTTCAACTGATTTTGGTCAACCTGCGGACTGCTATTGCCCCCTTCACTTGATTGGCGATGAACAAGTGGGAATAACAGGTTTAGCCTTCTCAGAGCTGAGTGAACTTCTTGTCTCATACAATGATGAATCCATTTATCTCTTTAATAGGGATATGGGTTTGGGCCCAAACCCAAATCCAGGGTCTCCAGTATCTCTGAGTAGTGATGCAAGTGAAATGGAAGCTGAAAAAGTTGAAAATGGTAGTCCACAAGCTTATAAAGGTCATAGAAACTGTGAAACAGTAAAAGGTGTCAATTTTTTTGGACCTAAATGTGAGTATGTCATTAGTGGATCTGATTGTGGCAGAATATTTGTGTGGAAGAAAAAGGGTGGAGAGCTAATCCGAGTCATGGAAGCAGATGAGGATGTGGTGAACTGCATTGAGCCTCATCCTCACGTGACCATGCTTGCTAGTAGTGGAATTGAAAGTGACATCAAGATATGGACTCCAAAGGCCCTTGAAAGGGCTACTCTGCCTGAGAAAATTGAACAGGTAGGGATATCATCTTCATTCTTCAGGTTAATGCTAATAGAAATGCTTTACTGTAGCTTATTAGGGGGTTTTTGGGGCACGGGGTTGGGGGGAGTGGAGTTATGTACTCTACTTCTCGTTTGGCTCTTCCCTCAAACATAGGTTTCACAACTCCCCAGACTACTTCCCAAACTAAAAAACTTCAGGTTTTAACCTTTGTCCCAAACGCCTCCTTAAATGGCATTTGACACTTTGCATTATTGCGGTTTCTATCGGATAAATTGAATAAAGCATCCTATGTCCATTCCAGCCATTTTGATAATAGCATCATCCATTTTGTAATCTTGACTCTGGTATTTGTTGGTCTTTTCATACTACTACCACTACAGTTATTGTTACCATTGCCATCATAATCATAATAATTTTGATTAGAAACAAATTGATCTGTACTTATTGACTTTATGGAAGGGAAAGTGGGGAGACCTTGATGGTACCTTAAACTGCATGTGTCCTATATTTATTCAAACATGATCACATGAGCATATTCCTCTCTTTTTTTTAGCTTAAAAATCCAGCATCAGTTTGTGTTGGGGTCATATGAATCAGAATAAACATGTGCCATAAAATTTGTCATTCTACATCACCAATTGATGTTATCTTGTGTGATGACATCAAACAGGCATTGTGTTCGTAATACATTTCTCAACTAATTAATCCCATAAGAAGATGATATGGTAGTCTTGTTCAATGAAAAGAAAGAAAGAAACCTCACGAGTTATGCAGATTTCATAGAATTGATGTCAACATTTGATATGTGAATAGGATTATGGCTAATACCAATATTAATATGTATCCTATACCTTACATGTGCAGAGGTTTGTCTCTCAGGTGTTTATAAATTACCTGGTTCAATTCCTTCATTTAGTGAAGAACGTAGGTTTTATGATGAGTGGTATAAGGGGAACTTAGTATGACAGTGATGTTGAAATTGAATATAATTTTCATATTGATTTTGATAACAATGTTCATAAATTTGAAGAAATTGCAGACGATATTGCTAGTTGATTTGGTGTTCATATCATTCTTCTGATCTAATGGTTTTCAACCATGCATTTCTCAGAAACCGAAGCCTAGGGGATGGATGCACCGTTTAGCTTTACCAGAGGAACTGATGATGCAGCTGTTTTCGCTACGAAGACAGAATTCAAGCTCCGAACGCCGAAGAGAAAACTCTGCTGTAAGTAGGGAAATTTTGGAGTTGATATTGACATTCAATGCCAACAGCGACGATTCTTCGGACGACAACGGTGGTGATACTGCCGAAGATGATTGATATAATTGAGAACTTATGCAGACCTCTTTGGCTATAAAATTGAATAACACGATAGTTAATTGTGCATAAAATAGGAACCGAGTCATGATGCTTTATGAATCTGATCTTTCAAGTTTTCTTATGAATATAGCTAAAAGTTCTCCTTAGCTATTATATGATTTCTTCCTGTGTTGGCTGTAAATTCAGTTAGTGCATGCTTCGGGTCGTTTAATTTTGTTTGTATGCTTTCAAGTTTCATTTTTCTTATAAGTTCTGATGGAATCAGTAAAAAATGCAATTTAGACATTTTTGCATACTCACAAAAATAAATCTCAGATTTTGCTAATGACCAAAAATTGGGGTCTTTGTTGTGAAGTGCGTTATTGTATGACAAATTGGAGGAGAAACAATGGATTTAGGGGGCGGCTGCTTGTCTAATCGGTTTTCAATTTAATGTTTTTTTATGTATTGATTTTCTTCTCGATGTTTATCACAATCAAGATTGGTAGGTCTATTGGAAGTTTTCGTAAATGAAACTCATCATCAAAATTATGAATATTCTATATGTTTTAATGAGGGTTTTTAATGTTTTCTGATGTCTGAGTGAGGATATGAGTCAGAAAATATATTTTTTAATGTTTCTGAATTCAATATTTCAAAACTATGAAAATACAGGATGGGACTTTTTGAATAATGGATTCATGAACACTAAAATCAAACAAAAACTTAGTTGTATTGCCACTGGAAAATGTTACTAGTAAACAACAAAGCATCGATAACCTCTTAAGATATTTACATCTAACTTTCAACTTCATGGAAGATAACATGCTTTACAAACTTAATATATATATAGAGAGAGAGAGAGTTAAATTACAAGTTTAGTCCCTTTAATTTTAGTTTTGTGTCAAATAGTTTTTTAAACTTTCCAAGAGGTCTCACTTTTAGAGTGACTAATAAGTCTTTAAACTTTCAATTTTGCATCTGAGGGGTCTCTCCACTTTTAAAATGACTAATTAGTTCTTGAACTTTTAATTTTGTATCAAATAGGTTTCTTGAAATTTTTTAAATCAACGCATCTGTTAGATGGAAATTGAATTTTTGTCTAATAAGACCTTAAACTTTTAATTGTGTCTAAATATGGATTAGGTCAATAACCTATTAGATGCAAAATTAATAGCTCTAAGACGCATTGGACACACAAAATTAAAAAATTAGAAACTTGTTACACACAAAATTGAAAATTAAATTACTTGGTACGTGTAAAATTCAGAGACGTATACAAACTAGGTAGTCTTAGTTTACCATCATTAAGTTTTAATTTCAATGGTCGAACTAAAAAAAGAACTAAAAAAAAGAAATCAAATCGAGTATATTTGAATTGATTACAGTATATGAATTGAACTTACAAAAAAACTTAAAAAAAAGAAGGAAAAAAATGCAATATAATGGGCCGAACGACGGAAAAGTGAGCCCACATCGGCAATACTTCGTTCGTGTCCTCAAAACTCTGCACCCTGACCCGTCCCCGCGATTTTTTTCGTGCCAAATTGGCTATCCTTCTGTCTGTTCATTTTCATCTTCATCGCACGTCTTCCTTCTGATTCCCAAGTCGTGCTACGGACGCTGCTCCTCTCGTTCGCCGCTCTCCGTCCAAGTTTTCGATTTATCTAGCTATGGAGTCTCTTATCAACGCTTCTTCTGCTGCGATCGTCTCCTCTTCTTCGTCTTTTCCTATATCTTCGCCCAACAGGATTCTTCCTCTCAGATCTTTTCAAGTTCCTCACGCCTCCAAAGGTATTCATCTTCTAATTCTGCGCGGGCTTTTTGTTTCTTCTCAGAACCTTTGAAGAATTGAAATCGATGCGTTGTCGAAGCGGTTGCTGTGCTAGCTGAAAACTTCTGCTTAGCGTTTGATTTTGATTCGTCTTCGAAGCAATTTATTGTGTTATAGGTTTGATCTTTCTTATTTTGAGTTGTCTGTTAAGTCTCGGAATGTGTTTCTAGGTAACGAGAACGAATCTGATTCTCAGTCTGATTCGAAGAACATCAGGAACCTTCCAATCCTCAGTAAACGCCATCTCTCCCTTTCCCCTCTCTCAAAGGTATCCTCTCTGTATTTTTGTAATTTTTTTTTTAAAATTGAATGCTCTCTTTGTTTGGTTTCTGCATATTTAAGATGATCAGGATTCATGCTATTTTGAGTTTTCCGCAGGATAAATTCATGGATTATACATACAATTACTTGTGGTCTAAAAAAAAAAGAGAGAAAAACAATAAGAAACTACTTATTTTGATTTCGTGATTTTCTATTCGTTTTCTTAGAAAAAAAAACTCGAGAGAATCGCTCATTTAAATTTGTGTAAGAAGAAACATGATGATTCTGGAATAAGAGAGTTCACGAACCTTTATTACTGCAGTGCAGTTGGTTGGATTGAATCCTATTTATAGTGTAGAATGTAGATTGTTAAGAATGAAGTTAGATATATCGACTTGGTTTGCCATTTGATCGTATGGAAGTTTCCAGTAAAGATTTCGAGTTTGTTTTTCTTTCCGCATTAGGATGTTGCAATGGGAGTGGTGCTTAGTGCAGCCACGGGAAGAGGGTGGACGACAGGGTCTGGTATGGAAGGCCCCTCAGCTCCGGCTGGGCTGGAAGCCAAATCAGGCACAGAGAATGTTTCCACTTTCCCATGGTCTCTTTTTACGAAATCTCCTCGCCGAAGAATGCTTGTGGCTTTTACTTGTAACATTTGTGGGCAACGAACGACACGTGCGATCAATCCCCATGCTTATACTGATGGCACCGTGTTTGTGCAGGTAACATTTCACAACATTTATGGAATGAATTGATGTAAGTGCTTGTTTATACCATTTCAGTTGATCTGCAAAGTAGGAGCATATAGTTTTCATTTTTTTGGTTCGGTTTTGTA
>JAOANK020000005.1:792255-802436 GCA_026257165.2 Telfairia occidentalis
TTGCTGCAATATGTCGTTGGAGAGTAGATATGGTTGCTTCCTGGATTTGGATGTTTTTGTTAAAGCATTGATATAGGATTTTGCGTTGTTTGGTGAGTTGACTTGATATTAGAGAGGATTCATTTGCTCATTTAATATTTGACAATCACTTGCTGGGCTTGCAAATTTTCGGCCGACAAGTGAGGGAGTGTTAAAGTATCGATAGAAGATTAAATTTATTATAACTTATCAGCTTTAGCTTTTGGATTGATTGGTGATTTAACAGTTTTATTCTAGGTATGATATTTTCTATAGCGTATTACATAATTGATATTGTTCAAGAAAAATGGAAATGTTGAGCTGTGATGGTTGTAGATGTTGAAGGAGGTTTCCTTTCTCCTGGAAAGTTGTCTGCGGATTGCCCAGTGAAGATTGTTTGGAAGAAGGGCTTTATTCGATTATTCCTTGTGGGTGGAATTTTATGGATGTTGCTGATTCTCACTGCCTCCCTCTTTCATGTTTGGTCTTGCCATTCTTCCATCACTTTTTTCTCCGGTATTTGTTTTGAATTCTTTCTCCTGTATCGTCTTTAGTGTCTTTGAGTCTTGTTTCAAGATCATATAGTTCGTGACTTAATGATGAATGTGATTTCTTGTCTTTTGAAATACAGCCATGTGTAATAAAGAAAGTAAGGTTTTCACAATCTTAGACTCGATGGGATTTATGGCAAAGGCACAACAACACCGTAAGATTATGCAATTGACCTTTCTTTTAGGTTTTTAACTTCATGTTTAGTTGTAATATATAACGAAGTGGAAAAAACTTAAGTGTTGAGATACTGATATTCGTATTGTTATCTACTTAGGTTGTTCAATTCCCTTGGCCGACGAAGTCGATAAAGTAGTTATTCCAAAAGGAAGAACTCCAGATAAAATTGTTAAAAAACTTGTTTATATCACTGAAGACGAGTACTCATTAAATGGATCTCAAACATCCCCACTGTTTGGAGGACACCAGAAATGGACTCAAAGACAGGAAAGCTTTGAACTAAAATCGACCATGAAGGTGGGAGGAAATGTCTATCGTGTCCATATCCTATAAGCTTGAATGTTTTTTCTTGGTTTGCCTTACTTGTGTTTTTAAAACAGGTGCATTGTGGGTTTATGCGAAATGGTGGGGCTGAAATGGTTCCTGCTGATATCAAGTATGTTAAAAAGTGTAGGTTTGTGGTTGCCTCAGGAATTTTTGATGGATATGATGTTCCTCGACAGCCTTCAAATATAACTGCTCGCTCTAAGGATCTATTCTGTTTCCTTATGGTGGTGGATGAAATTTCTATGCAATTTATAAGAGAAAATGTTACCATTGAAGAGGATAACGATGGAGGAAAATGGGTTGGTATCTGGCGCCTTGTTCTACTGAAGTATCCACCCTATGATGAGCCAAGAAGAAATGGAAAGGTTCCGAAGATATTAACGCATCGGTTGTTCCCTCAAGCACAGTATAGTATCTGGATTGATGGTAAAATGGAGCTGATAGTTGACCCTTTGCTCATCCTAGAAAGGTTTTTTTTTTTACTGAACTTTTGGCCTTATGATCCCACATATTCTTTCATTTTAATTAGAAATATATTCCCATTTCCTATCAAAATATATGTAGAAAGGTATAATTTGACATGATTATAGCATATAGCTGTGTTCATTTGTGTTAAATTATCCTAATTGAATGAAGCCCATTTCTTTCAAGATACTGTCTGTAAGGGAAGGTTTTACTACTTTTAAGTGGGAGTGTGAAACATATTAATTCACTCTGGTAATCAGTTTAAGATCAAGCTGAGCAAACTTCTGCAAATACATCCTCTGATCTTTCAAGTGTTCTTCGTCATTACTTTTCATGCTACCTGCAGATACTTGTGGCGTGGAAAGCATACCTTTGCCATTGCTCAACATAAGCATCACCATAGTATCTATGAAGAGGCGGATGCCAATAAGCGAAGGAAGCGATATGCCCGTCCTCTTATTGATCTTCACATGAAAATATACCGTTACGAAGGAATGGCGCCATGGAGTCCGCAGAAGAGAACTGTTAGTGGTAAGTCATTGTCATCCTCATCATATTTCATTACTTTAACCTTTAAATAAGCCATTCAGTTTTCTCAAAGGACTTGTCTGTAGTATGTGAACTCATCAATTTGACAAATAATACTTCAGTTCCTTGATAGCCAGTAGCCACCATTCTTGGCATATATTAAGTCAATGTGGAAACTATATGTTACAAAAAATTTCAAAGAGTCGGTCAGCTACTTCTAAACATCAGTATGAAGATTACATTGGCATCTCTTCAAGATCAAGCCTTCATCTTCTATCCCACTAGCTATCTAATAATTCCCAAAATGAATTATGCAACTTTAGAAGTGGAACATGTGCTGATCATGCTTTCGAATTTCACCTATTATGTGCACAAATATGTTCTAATGATCAAATTTTATAAAAAATGCAGATGTTCCAGAGGGAGCCATTATTATACGGGAGCATACAGCAATGAGTAATTTGTTTAGCTGCTTGTGGTTCAACGAAGTCCACATGTTCACACCAAGAGACCAGCTAAGTTTTGGCTATGTGGTATACAGGCTAGGGGATTCTTTTAAATTCTTTATGTTTCCAAATTGCGAGTACTACTCACTTTTTATTTTGCACCCACATACGAGAGAGCATTCTTCTCTGATAGAGTGGGTTAAAGATTGGGATCAACTTAAGGGGAATATGAGTAGTATGAAAGAGTATGAACAGTGGAAGCAGCGTAACGTATCGACTAGTTTGATAGAGACTAGGGGAGGATTAGGCTTGTGGACTCCTTACCCCGGTAACCTTGATTCAGTTGTACTACCACCTGTGGTTAGATCATCAAAAGCAGGCTGAATATTGATTCTAAATTGTACAATCTTTTCTAGAACAGAATCTACCAGTTCTCTATGATATTATTTTCTCGTCTACTCTTGAGTTTATTTTGAAGGAAATGATGATGAAATTTTTTTTCAGTTTCTTCCCATAGATTCATTGATTATGCCACAGCTCCTGCATCTATGGCTTAGGATTTGAACTCAGTGGATTCAACCCAATCTGTCATGATTCACAACTCATGAGGTCAATTACTCAAGAAGGGTAATGTTGTACACTCATTTGGATTGTTGAATATTGAGGAGTTGAGAGCAGCTTGTGGTTCTGAGCTCAATGGAATCTTTGATTCCATGTTATGTTTTCATTATTTTGGTCAAATCAATTTGAATGATGGGGTATAATAGGGCCTGTTTGGCTAAAAAAAAAACATTTTTTTTATAAATTGTTTTTAAGAATTTTGAGCAGATGGTATGTAGAGGTTAATGTGATATTGCACAATATAGTTATTCACAAATCTGTGATTTTGAAAGGAACTATGACTTTGTTTCTTAAAATTATACATGATAAATACGCTGAAAACTTTAATAATTTGAATATAGTTTCACTGAACTTTAATAATTTCCAAACAGCCAATTCATGTAATTCATTACAATTCACTCTGGCCATGGGGCTGGACTGAATGAAGAAGCTCAGGCCCAAGCCTAATGGGCCAAAATTCTGCTGGGAGCCGAACGTGTTTGGTATGCTTTCCAAAGAGAATGACCGAAAATAGTGTGTAGTTAAAATTTTAAAGGGAGTTCTATTAAGATACTCCGAAAAAGTCTTTTAAAAATTTTATAATAAAAATAGTTTCAGAAAGTTTAAATAGTTTTTCTTCCAAAAATACTTGCAAAATAAAATGTAAACAAAAGCCGTCTTAAACCCATACTAGTTGATTCATTTGGATCCACTTTTGAATCAAAACTTGAATTGGACGATTAAGATCGGTCCATTCCAAAATAAGGTCACTGGCCATGACATATGTAAAACGAACTGAACACAACAAACACAGGGAGCTATTCATAATAACATCAAGCTGAATTCTTCAGAAAATTCTCAAAACTGTTCAGAATACAATAGAATATCAACTTATATAAATAGACAAGAAGAGGAAGTGGATGGGGCCTTCCATTACTTGGTGAGCATGCCCAAAGCAGAACTGATGCCACAATCCAACAAAATAATTAAACATAATACAGACATTGGAAGAGCTCGATGTCCTTGCTAAAAAGAATGTTGTTCCCATTCTGACTTTGCTTGGAAAGAGGCTGAACTGTGAGAATGAGATGGAACACAACTTTTTATTTTTCACTCTGAAGATATGCAATATGGAGAAGGGAATAGAAGGGGGGAGAGACTGGAAATAACATTTCTCAAAGCTCGTTACGATCTATCTACGCTGCCTCTTATCGGTATAAGAGCTTTTGTTCATCAATTTGCAGATTCTCGGCTGTAAAACAGATCAAGAGTCTTCGCAGGTATACGGTGGAGAAGTTCGCGAGGGAAAATGCGAAGCAGTGTCCATGCCAGATCAAGTGATTGGAAAATATTTCGAGTGTCATAAGCTCCTTGAGAGACAAACTTCCTCTCAAATTTGTCCAAAAACTCCAAATAGAGCTGTTTTCGAAAGCGGTGTTAGTTCGTTGTGAGAATGAAAATTTTCATTGTATTACAATTCTCATGGGAAATGAAAGATAAAATACCAGATCCTCAGAAGAGAGTGCTTCTTCTCCGACCACGGCTTTCATCGCCTGAACATCCTTCCCAATTGCATAATTTGCATAGAGCTGTGGGTTCGCCATTCATGGATATATTTCAGTCAGATGGAGCAGTTAATTGCTGGCTCAAAGATGGATGTGTAAAACTATAACAAAGAAAGCTCACCTGGTTGGATACATCAGCATGATCCCTACGGGTCATTCCCTCACCGATGGCACTCTGCAGTTTCAGAAGATAGTATTACATCGAAATTTATCTATGCTTCTAAACTATCATCAAACATTGTGAAAAAAAAAAATTACCTTCATAAGACGAGACAATGAAGGAAGAACATTAATTGGTGGGTATATCTGGCCAAGCCAAGAGGATAATTATCAGTTTCAGGGGCAGTTGAAAGAATACTTATCACGAGTAACAATTATCATTCATAGCCTATGATTATAAATTCCAAGTTCATGAAAAAATAACTTCATATTTCTGGCAACCTGCAAACAAGTAAAATATTTTTCCATTTGGGTAATAATAATTTATAGATTGACAATTTATCAAAATTGAGGCAGTATGTTCATTTCTTAAAGAGCCATAGGCAAGCCAAATGATGGATTATATATACAACTAATGTCTAAAAAAACATAAAACAGAATTACTCTCTTGGTATGGCTTGCATCAATATTCTTTCTATTAAGATCAATTACTTTGAATGTACTACGCCATAAATACGGCGTTATACATTCCCATTTCAACTTCTCTCCATTAGAATTGCTCAGTTTCCTAGAAAAAATCTAACAGCCAATTCACTTTCAGATTATAATAATGTATTGTGCTCGCTATACACCTAAGACATAAATATGATACATTTTAGCTACCAAGCATCCGTAAGTCCACCTCATG
Source organism: Telfairia occidentalis (assembly GCA_026257165.2). Lineage (NCBI taxonomy): Eukaryota > Viridiplantae > Streptophyta > Magnoliopsida > Cucurbitales > Cucurbitaceae > Telfairia > Telfairia occidentalis. Next base: position 797,781 of record JAOANK020000005.1, read on the forward strand.
GTGGATTTTTGTCCTACTTGGAAGGAAAAAAACGAAAGGATCTTTCATGATAAGGAGCTTTCTTTGATCGTTCTTTTATGCTATAGTCCTTTTTTTTCATTACTCGTAAACACTCTCCTCTTTTTCATCACTATAGCTTTTCTTCTATATTACCCAATTGAAGAGGTTTATTGTAACTCCCTAGGATTGGAGTTCTCTTATGTAATTTCATGCTAACAATGAAATCATTTCTTACTTAAAAAAAAGAGAGATAGTATAAATCCCAAGCTCCATAAAGTTACCTGTCTGTTGTAGAGTTGCCTATCAATGTAGATCTGTCCCTCGGTAATGTAGCCAGTAAGATCGGGAGTAGGATGTGTAATATCTGATCAACCCCCCAACCCCCAAAAGAACCAGTTTAAATTCTCAAGAACAAGAACAGCTATTTAATAAGAAAATAAGCATAGCTTGAGAAGGCATCATTACCATCATTTGGCATGGTGAGGATTGGGATTTGAGTTATGGATCCTTTACGTCCTTCAATACGTCCAGCACGTTCATAGATTGTAGCAAGATCAGTATACATGTAACCAGGGTATCCACGCCTTCCAGGTACTTCCTCTCGTGCAGCAGACACCTGCAAAAGAAGTCAGTTGTTTTATTCATTTTTAAATTTTTTTCTTCTATTCCCCCCTTTTCGGCAGGGAACATCTTCAAAATTATTAATTTAACAAAGTTGTCATAAAAAAATGTATTAGAACAATCAACTCCAAAAATTACAACTAATAAAAAAGAACTACAGTAATACAAGATTGGTCACAGGTGCGAACTCCAATTAAAATAAAATCCAAAAAGATTTGCTATCATCTAGGGCATCTTGCATTTATTATTGCACTTGGTTACAGTCAAGTAATATCTCTAGACATTGCAAACCAAAAATGTAAATACATCATTGTGTTACCTCTCGAAGAGCATCAGCATAAGAACTCATATCTGTCAGTATGACGAGAACATGCTTCCCACATTCATAAGCCAAATATTCAGCAGTGGTAAGAGCAATTCGAGGAGTGATAATACGCTCAATTGTAGGATCATTAGCCTGTAAAAGACCATGGCCTCCATGGTTAAGGTTAAAATAATCGCAACAAAGTTTCATCAATAGATGTAGGGAAAAAAATACCAGGTTCAGAAATAGGGTCACTCTCTCCATTGAACCATTTTCCTCAAAATCACGTTTAAAAAATTGGGCAGTCTCCATGTTAACACCCATGGCAGCAAAAACAATGGCAAAGTTGTCCTCTTCGCCACCCTATAAATAAAAAACTTAATAAAAACATCTCTCCACTAAAACAAGCATCACGATTATTAAATTAATACACCAAGCCAAGGAACTACCTCGCAAACCGGTAATCCATTACCCAGTTCACATTTATTTCAGCATTGAAGTGCCTCGCATGTAATTGCAAATTTGACTTGAAAAGCTTGGAGATTATATCCATTTTTCATTCAATGGGAAACTTCTTCATACTTGAAGATCAACTTCATAATGTTTTTGATTTATTACAAGTTTATTCTACACATTTGTAAATAATAAAAAATTCAAAGTGGAAACATATCTAATACCATTTAATCCATTTTCCAAACCAAACTCATTGAGAGGGTAAAATATAAAATTAAACAACTATAGTCTATACCTCAAGAAGATCGTTAGATTTCTCCAACCGCTTTACCAAGCCAGCCTGACGACATATCTGGGCAGCAATTTCATTGTGAGGAAGACCTGCAGCTGAGAAAAGTGGGATCTTTTGTCCTCTAGCAATGGAATTCATGACATCAATTGTAGAAATCCCAGTCTGTATCATCTCTTCAGGATAAGTTCTCTCACTAGGATTTATAGAACTCCCTAAGAAAGAAAAAGACCACATGAGAAAATAAAATAAACTGTAGATTTATTAAAATGGAAAAAGAAGGGAAAATTATTTCTCTAGATTTCCAGCAACACACCAGAAATATCCAAGTAAGCCTCAGGCAAGATAGGAGGTCCATTATCAATGGGTTTTCCAGAACCATTAAAAATTCGCCCAAGCATGTCCAAGGAGACTGGAGTTTTCAAAACCTGCAAATGTGATATAGAACAGACGTAATGAGCAACAAAATTAAGTGTAGAAGTAGAACAAGGTTAAATTAAAAAGAACCACAATGAATGAAAAAAAGATTCACCCTAGAATCTCTTCTATATAACTATCAATTTTAATTTTCCATGACCTAGTGGCTGACAGCAGAATTTCCAAAAAATTAGATGTCTAAGCAAAACTTTATCCAGGTAATGATAGTTCCATTACGATATATAGAAGAACCTTTCTCTAGACGCCAATTTGATAACTCTTTGGAACATTTGGTTAACAAGGGTCAGACCTTTTTTTAAGATAAACCCTCAGACATTAAAAAGCTGTGCAGTTGAACCAATCTATAGCCCCTTTATGGGCTTCAGTGATTAACCTATTGTGGTTTTTTCCTTTATAAGTCTCTAGGCAATGTGTTTTCCCTTCAATCCTTTTAGACAATACTGATAGATCACGACTAAATCATAGAGATTTGAAATAAATTCATTTGACAAGATAAATTCAGCCATTGATTCTAATTGGGTTTGTACCTCTCCAGTGAATTGCACGGTTGTATATTTATTATCAATTCCAGATGTTCCTTCAAATACCTGGAAATTCCAAATAAAAGTATTATAAATTGATGAACTGCTTTCAATGCATAAACAACATAAAAGAAAGTCAGCCAGTACAATCTCAGTAGAAAATGGCAAGAACTGATGTATCAATTTGATCAAAACCAGTGTCTAATGTGGAGAACAAGCAGCCACACAAAGGGGACACATTATTCCCTTGACCTCCTCAATCTTTAGTAGAAAACCAGTCGTATAGTCAAAATAAGACAGGTAAGTGCCAAAGAGAAATAACCTGGACAACAGCTTTCTCCCCATCAACTTCCAGGACTTGACCACGCCTGGTTGTTCCATCTCCTAGACGAATATTAACAATCTCCTGAAACTTAGGTCCCTGGCCATTTGAGACAACGAATTAGTCACTAGATCCTCTATCAAATATACTTAACGAAATAGAGAGGAAGAATCCAAACCTTGACTTTGTCCAGAATAACCAAGGGACCAGCAACTCCAGAGACCGTTCTATATTCTGCAGCATGAAAACCAACCAAAACTAAGTACATGGCACACAAGTCCAAGATTTTAATCCCAATAAAGCTTCAAGAAATTGACAACTGAAAGCGAAGATGTGCCATAGAAGAACCTACCCATGCCAATCTCCAGCGTTCCCTCCTCTGCATCATAATTGTTTTGTTCCACACCCATACTTCAAACTCTAAAGCACAAAAAAACCGAAAGCTGATTACAAAAAATTAACAAAGAACTCAATTGAATGTATCACTACAATCACTTTCAACTTCCTTAACACAAACCAAACATCACGGAACAAAAAAAAAAAAAAAAAAAAAAACAGAAAAACAGGCAAAAACATAAGACGAGCCTCGAAATAAAATGGCTGAAATTAAAAAATGGATAAAACAAAAGTATTCAACAACTATAGCCCAGGAGAGGCAAATACATATTCCTAACAACGGCGGGAATCCAAAACAATCAAAATAACGATTAAGCAGCTTCCGAATTCATCATGGATCTGAAAGAGAACAAGAAGATTCAAACCTGTTCTTTTTGGTTCTCCTGATCTGATAGCGGAACCGAGGGCGAGGAGAGAGATGTGGACAGCAGGGAAGAAGATGTAAACTGGGATCTGACGGACTGGAATATTATTAATAAACCAATTTTTCACTCGAAATATTAATTTTTATTTTTTGTATTTTTAATTATTATTAGCAGTTTGCCGTTGAGATATTAAATTAAAGAAATATATAAATTTATTAATTATTTGGTAATTTAATAACGAAAAATGAATAAATGATTACGGTAAATTGGTATTATAATACCAAGGAAAAGGAGATTCTTGCGTACTGTTTTTTTTAGGGGTAAAATTTGTTCTTGTTACGTGGCGGAAAATTATTGGTCCACGATTTTACAGATTGTGGGGAATTTTTTGTTATATACTTTTGGAGAGGGTGAATTGACAAAAATGCCTATACAGGGATCCGCTTCATTATTTGCATTGAAGTTATATGCCTTTTATCTCAACATCGTGATTTGCATGGGTCATGGGTGCACGTTGGCCAGGGGCAATTCGTGAATCTTCCTCCTTTTTTTCTTCTTTGGCTTCATATAGCCCCATTGCTTTTGTAGATTTTTGGATTCAAAAAGCTTAAACTTTTGTTAGTACAAACATAAACAAAAGGTACTAACAAAAATTTTAAGTAGGTGTATTCGAACTTCTGAATTTTAAGTGGTATGCATTTGAGTAGGAGCGGATATCTATAAATTTATGTCAGAGACACAAATTGAATATAGTTTTAGATGTATTATTATTAGCGACGAATCCAAAATTTTATTTGGGGCATAAATTGAATATAATTTTAGATGTATTAGTATAAAATATTAAAATTATGTAATGTTAAAGATCATTTATATGTACAATTTTTTGTTTATATTTTTTGAAATGTTAGTTGAAAAGTTGAGATATGATAAATTTTTGTAAAGAAAAA
>JAOANK020000005.1:805267-815843 GCA_026257165.2 Telfairia occidentalis
AAAAAATATATATATTTGGTAGCTAGAGTTTTAATAAATTAGAGAGAGATAAAATATAAACAGAGATATTTTAGAGAAAAATATGTTAGAGATAGAAATAAGTTTGAAGAAATAAATTTCAGAGAGTGAAAAGTTTGAGAAAAATATAAAAAAAATTAAGACAAAAAGTGCGTGATGTATTAGAAAAAAAATAGAAATAAAAATTAGAGATCTTTAGAGAGAGAAAAAAAATTAGAGAGAATTTTTTTATTTATAATTTAAAAAATAAATTTGAAAATAAAAATACTTTATTTTTAAAATATAGAACAAAAAAAATATATGAAATGCACTTGATAGGATTTGAACCCAAGACCTAAAATTGGACAAAGAGAGCATGTGATCAACAAGTTAGGAGAGGCACATTGAATCTTTTAAGCTAAAAATATATTAAAACTATTAGCAGCCTTCAAAGTACTATAAAGTTAAACCGAAAAAAGAAAAAATCGAGGGGGCACGTGCCCCTGGACCCAACATGGACCCGCCCCTGCTAGGGAGGGGGAGTACTCAAAAAGTTGATTTATATGTGAATTATGAAATCTTACGTCGTACAACCAGAAGCGTAAACTTATGTTGTTTATATTTAATGAGAATTTGAAATTTATAGAAAAAATATACTTCAAATTCTGAATAAATTCGTCAGCCACATCATCCAAATACGTAGTTTGCAAAGGCCCTATCTTTTTATGGATATTGGGCCGGCTAAATGGGCTCATATTGGCTTCACATGATGTTCTTCATTTATTTCTATATTTTGAGAATTTTTAAATGAAGCCTTTTTAAGACCATTTCAATTTGGTTACCCTTTTTTTTGGAGTACTGGTGACCATTTTATTTGTACTTTGTTTTTATATTTTCATAGATTTAGAGAGAGAGGAAAAAAAACTAACATTTTTTTAACCCTTGATATTGACTTTATAATAAGCTTTTTTTTTTCAAAGGTATTATAAGCTTTAATTGAACTGAAGTATCCATCCAAAATTTGAAGTTTGCACCTCTATTTACATTACTAAAGATATATATAACTTTGAATAATGCTGACTTTATTAATATCCAATTAATTGTTTGCAAGTAAAAAAATACAAACATCAATATTTAAACTTGCCTTGACGTCCTTTGAGAGTGACCTCCCTTCGAAATTTACAGCGCAACTCAATCCCTCTCCCTGAAGTAACACCTCCATGTTAATTCGTTTATTTTATTGAGAAGGAAGAAAAATATTAAAAAGCACTTTTTATCTCTATAATTTCATTGAAATATTTATTTAATCCTTACTTTCATATGTAATAATTTTACAATGATGTCAAATTAAGCATAACTCAACTGGTTAAGACATACCAAGAGTTGTGGGTTTAAATCTTCCACCTCTCATACATGTTGTTGAGCTCAAACAAAAACAAAAAAAATAATAATAAAATTTTATTTTGCAATGATTAAGTTTTATGTAAAATTTAATGGAGTTTCCTAAGCACAAAATAATGTTGAGTTCAACAAGTGCGAGATTGGAAGATTGATCCATTAATCTTTGTGATAGTAGTATGTGTCTTATCCACTAAGTTATGCTCGTATTAACTATCCTCTTTTGACTTTAATTCTTATAAATTATAACGAGGCTTAATTCATCAAACTAAATCTATGGTTCAACATATTTTTTAAATTTAATTATACAAATACCCTTAAATTTTAGCATTGGTCTTAAAAATACTCTTATCATTTTAAAAGTTTTAATTATACCTTTCACCTTTAAAATTATTTAAAATATACCATAGAAAATAATTTTTACTAGAAGAAGTAACAAAAATTGACGTAATTGATATTGTCTTAATGATGGAATAGTTTACCTTTTGTTCATTAAAAGTCATACAACTCACTTCACTCGTTACATGTCATTAACTATGTTATCTTTTGTCACTCATCATGACAAAAAATGTTCTTCAATGATATATTTGAAATAATTTGAAAGGTAAATGAGTATAATTAAAACTTTAAAAAAATAAGAGTGTTTTTAAAACAAAGACTAATAAAGTTTAAGGGTATTTTTTTAGGCTATTTTCTACTTTACAAAAACTGGAGAAAAAAAAATAATAATAAAAAAAAAGATAGAGGGGTCACAATAGCTTACGATAAGATTGGCGCACAGTAGTCTACGCAGCTCCCCATCGTTCTGCTCACACTGTGAACAACGCACAGACACTTCTCAAAAGAAAAACCTCACATTTTGATTCATCATTCAAGACAATGGCAGCCACTCTTTCCGTCCGCCCCAACCGCTTTTCCGGCGGCGCAGCCTTTCCGACGCCACCGACTCATCGGCCCGGTTCGAACTTCATCGGAAAATTGAGTCCATGGAGAGGCGTTAGCATTTCACACATCTTGCGAACACCGGCGATGACGGCCACGCCGCTGCAAGCCGGCTCAGGAGCCGATGACTCTACGCCGTTCGAGATGTCCGTCGAAAACGCTCTCAAGGTTCTTGGAGTTTCCGAGGGAACCTCGTTCGATGACATTCTTCGTGCTAAGAATTCGATTTTGGCCGCTTGCAAGGATGACCAAGAAACAGTAGCGCAGGTAGAGTTATCTCTTTTGTTGGAGAAGGAGTTCGAATTTTCTACTTCATTTGGGTACTTCCGGTAAATTAGGGATCTTAATCGTTCCTCTTGTGAAATAATTCCAACTTTTGCATTCCCTTTGATCTGAATATTGGCATTCTGATTTTCGAATTCCGATTGATTTGGTGATTATTCGTGTGATCTTTGTGTTCTTTTGGGTACACATATGATCGCCATGAACCCGTTTATTTGAACCTGTTTATTGTTAATTTATCGCTTATTTTGGCAACATGGTCCAACTCTGAATCCCCGTACTTTTTTTCCCCATTTTCTTTTGTCCTCGTTTTGATGCGTCTGAAGTTTATTTCTATTCATAAACAGTAAATTCAGATGAGGTTGAGGAGTTAAGGAAACGTGCACGACTCTGCAATTAAATTCGAACGTTGTATTGAAATACTTGTTATTAAATGAAGGGGCAGTTATGGTTTTGGACAAAATAATGTGCAAAGATTATTTGATTTATTTGCAGCCCAGTTGTTATTTTTAATGGCACTGGACCTAAGTTTGATCAAAGTTGTTTCATTTATAATGCTGCTGCAGACTGAGTACAGTGTTAGTACATTAGATGACTTCTGTTACGCAATCTTACAGTTATTTGAAACTTTGTTCTTGAGCGTCTTTGATTTAGTTTTGTTCTATGAATGAAATTGAATATACGTTTTTCACTACAATCTCAATCATATTTTTGTCGGTCCTTGGTTCACTTAAGCATCTGGAATCATCTCTCTCCATTGTTTGTCATTGTTGCTGTTGCATACTTCAGGTCGAGGCTGCATATGACATGTTGCTAATGCGGAGCTTGACTCAGCGACGAGAAGGAAAAGTTGCGAGTAGTGGGATTCTTTATGCCGATGTCAAACCCGTCCGTGAGCCACAGACTGGCTTGATGCCCCAGTGGCTGCAGGCTACAAGGAAGAACACACAATTGTCTATTGGAACGCCTACCATTGGTGATTTTGGCATACAAGCAGGTGTATATGGAGCTTTAATGGTTTTAACTTATGGGAATGGAGCAGCCACATCTACTACGATGACATACGATGGGGCCGATGTTCCTGGACTACTCTTAGCAAGTAGCTTTGGAGCTTCCTTGTATTTCATGACCAAAAGGAACGTGAAGCTTGGTAAGGAGTTTTGCTAATGCTAATTCTTCCTGCCTTTAGTTTTTACAAAATTGAAAACAACTAAATCTTCACGAACTTGTGGGAATAATTGACGGAATTGCACTCGTTTCTGCTTGCAAATGCTCTTCAGGTTTTGTCAAATAAAATTTGGTTATGGCTTTTTTACTTCATTTTTGAAAGGAAGACTGCGATGGTTGAGAGGGAACATGCTTTCCCCTTTATGAACTGGGCATATTTCCTCTCGCGTAGAACTGCATACTTTTTTTATGCTACATGCGACGTTTAAAACTATTTTCATTACATATATTCAGGAACTTTGGCCTAAATGTCGTGATTTTGATTCGTGTTCTCAAATTATGCTGTACAATAAGATCTATGACATTGGATTGTGCAATTTTTCATAAGAGAATATTTTCAAATAGCTCTGAGGTTCTTCTTTGCAGGAAAAGCAACCATCATAGTCATAGGTGGGCTTGTGGCAGGTGCAGTAGTTGGTTCAGCAGTTGAGAATTGGTTGCAAGTAGACATCGTGCCTTTTCTTGGCTTACATTCTCCTGCCGCTGTGATAAGTGAATTTATCCTCTTCTCTCAATTTTTGGTCTCTCTTTACCTGGCTTAGGAATGTCATACGCATTGGGTTCAAAGTTTAAACTCAATAACAATGTAAATTCATTCACATGATCATACCCTAGCTTTTTTGAGGATGTCCATCATTGCATATTGTACAAAAGTGCAACCGAATGACTCATGTAATTCACTGCTAAATTATATTCTTGGCATAGTTCTTATGAACAATTTACTGTTTAGCAAGTGTTCTGATAGATGCTCATATTATCAACTCTACAGTTGAGCCCTTCTTGTTCCCCAAAAATAAATCAAAAAATAAAAAATTTAAGCGCTGTGTTATTTGAAAATTCTGAAACATGAATGAACAGCCATCGTCTCAGTTCAGTGCTCACTAAAACTGTGTCTGCAATGCAAGCTTCCAGTTTGAGCGGTAGATTGTGGATGTGAAAAGATAGAGTCACAGGTAAAATATATAAAGAATCTGATTCCACTTTTTGTTCACAGACTTTCTATCTGATGAAGCATCAGGAGATGGATATGGAATCTGACCTACTTTATTTTTGCCACTTCCAAATTTACCCGTTTTTAGTTCCAAATAGATAGTTTCATGTCACTATTGCTCGTGACAGGTGTATCTTAGTGTTTAAGAAGTTGGCAAAGTATGCCACTTACTTATTATAGAAATTCCAATCCCAATTTGTGCCCATCTGAATTCAAACCTGCAAAGCATAGATTATAGACATCTTGATTTAGATAACTCATATAAGATTTTTTTTCTCTGAGTTAAACAAATATAAAGGTGAGGATGAATCTTTGACCCAAAAGAAGCAATATGTATCTTATCTATTAAACTATATTTAGATCGACTAATTTATATTTGATTTGTAGGTTTATAATGTTAACTACCAAATTTCAAGCTATGAATTTGTGTAATCTTTGAAATTAACAATCTCATAGCCTAAGATCAAACTAATGCACAAAACATAAGTTTAGTTTTCTAATCTTCAGCTACACAAATCTAAATCCCTACACCATATAAGTCTAAAGCCAGACACCACTAGGGAAAGAATGGGGGATAGTTCCCATGGCTGGAACGATGGGTACGATGAATCAGAAAGCATTTCCAATCTGGTTGCTGCTGCTGTCACTGAAAAGTTGGAAACACTTGTTGGATCAATCCCCGTATAGAAATTGCCTCATCAATGTGGAGAGGGAACTGTAGAAATGAAGTATTTATACCAACTTCCTCATCTAAAACACCTTATAAAGGGCATACAGGTCTTTCTAGCCATTCAAACATAGGTTTCCCTGTTAAGACACATGTATTTACATGGCAGACGTTATCATTTGAAACTAAGGGTCTTTCGAATTGAGGCTAGTTACAAAAGCTCGTTGCATTATCTCTAAGTGGAAGTGGGCAAAAGTTTAGGACACTGAGTATAGAACTTACAGACCTGAAAATGCCAAAAGGGATGGAACAGGCAGAATTAAATAGAGTATTACATTACAAGGTTTAAACCCACAATAAATGTCTGATTGATCCACCCTTCTAGTTCACTCTTCTTTTACATAAGGCGATTCAGTTGAGAGTTTTGAATCTAGAACAATGGGTTGATGGGGCTGCAACTCTTTCTTCTCTCTACTGGAAGCTACTTAGTATTCACATAGGGGAAAATACAATAGAAGATCCATACCAATGCCTTCAATTGGGGATTACCGGCTTCTACATGGGCGTCGTGACAGGGGCTAAAGAGTTAGGAAGCCGATTGAATCCACCCCCTCGTAGAGAGACACTCAAGCTCTTTGTGGAGCTGGCTTTGAAAAGCGAATTTGTATCAAGAAATATAACCACCACGGTGATGTCGTCGTGGAAATGGCGACGAACACCACGTTCAATCTTCTTCAAGTCTGAGTACCTCATTTCTCTCTTCTTCGCAGCTACCTGAAGAGCAGCTCTTACCAGTCTTCTTGCACTTCCCTGCAAAAGTAATAGCATATGTGAAACACGACTCAAAACTTCTCTCTCCTGTTACCCTTAAAATGGTCGACATGTAACGACAGGATGGAAAAAGGATAGCATGGCGCATTGGCTATAGTTTTATTCAGCAAAAGCATGCGCCTAGATAGAGAAGAAAAAAAAGTCACGAGTTCTTTTTAAAATAATTGGGTAAAATAGGGAACGGGAGAGTAGAGAATTGGGTAGATAAAAATCCATGGAACTTTTACCACAACTTTTTTTATATCCTCTCCATGTTGCCTCTAAATGGAAGCCTTTATATGACAACCATCTGATATTGGTAGAATGGTTTTCAGGACAAAATTGCAACATTGAAAGTTCAAGAGAATTTTACGGTAGCCATCATGATGAGAATAAACATCACCCTAATGGACAGGATAGGAAAAGGCTACTTGTCTTAAAAAAAGAGTAATAGTGAGTCGATACTTAAATCAAAATTAGATTCATCATGCAAGGGTGAACATCTAGTTCTCTGCATGTAGCATAAGGATTTTTTTTTCTTTAATCAAATGGAAGAGGGGGTCTTAAAAAAACTCAAGACTTTTCATCGCCATTTTTTGTTGTTAAATGGAAAAGGGGATGGCATTGTAAAAGTTTAGATTGAAATCTCACACTTTGAGAATGGTTACGAACTATATCAACTGCCTCCTGATTGCTAAGGTGCTCCCACAACCCATCTGATGCAAATATAATAAATTGATCGTCTGGCTTCAACTGGGTCTCAGAAATGGATGGTTCAGAGCTCAAAAATGGCCTTTTGAAGGGTTCCCGAACTCGAAACTTTGAATATAGAGGTTCTCTGTTGAACTCAGTCTTTTTCAAGTAGAAATCACCTAAAGATCTGGAAATCTGTAAAAGTGAAGCCTCTAAAGATTAAAAACTCATAAGGCCTTAAAACCATCATAACCTGGACAAGAAAGTAAGTTCTTCAGACATGGCCTAAGAATAAAGCACCAAAATCTACCGACCATTTCAAGTATCAAATTTTAGATTAGCTTTATCATACCAGCACATCGTGTTTAATGATAAAAGCAGCCACATTCATTTGTTTTCAAAGTTATTTGGTCTTCGAAAATACAACAGAAAATAAAAGACCTGCATTTTGAAATTCTCCAACATGAAAAACGGACCTACAGCTATTTTATCTCGTAACCAACTAAATGCAGAGAGGATGATCAAATGATACCACTAATGCAAATGACTAGCAACTAAGTTAAAAACTCACTAAAGGAGAATTGTTAACCATTAAATTTTGTGATGATCAAGAACTATCAGAATGCAGTTAGATCTTTGAAGGCCGACACTTTTTCAACTCTTAAGATATTAATTCTTTTAATTTTTTTATCATCAAAAGGATGTTCCATGTTCTTTCTAAACCAGAAATATGCAGTCCACAGTCTAAGTTACTTCCTGGGCAATGTCATACAAATGTTTGCCCTCCAAATTTATTCCAAACAAGTTCTGGTTACATTTCCAGAAGGGGGAGTTGAAGGCTTGAGCTGGAATCAGAAGGATACTGAATCTGTAAGAACTTCAAAAGATAAATAATGGCTGCCTGTTCTAACTGAACTGCTCTAGAAAATATGAGAAAGGAGGAAATTTGCAATGCAAAAGAACCAAAGTGGACTCATTCTTTGTTGCAAGCAACTTTAAGTTAGAGAATCCATGTATTCCATTCTGTTCATAGAGTGGAGCAGGAAGAAGTTAAATGGAGCTACAAGCACAAGAAAATTTCAACTATTGCTTGTACAATGCTTCAGCTCATAGAAGATAGGGGCAATACATAAAAGGAAAAACGCCACAAAGCCAATTAATCAATCACATACAACAAACTATAGAAGTGCTAAGATAAATTTATGCTCACCTGTATGATGCCCTTTACTCGCCAAACATTATGCTTTAAAACTACAACCTGCGAATCATCAGGGTGCAGAGATTGCAGCTCTTGCCTCACGGATTCATTACAAACATTGTGCTCTGTTGATAACTGAATGGCTAGAACCTCGCCTGTTGCTTTCACTATTCTACCCAAAACAGCACGTGAATCACCTAGATTTGCAACATAGAGAGTACCACTACAGATTACACCAACTAGACAGCATGAACCAACAGCTGCAATTTGCGCATTTGTTGGCCATTGTCTTCGGACTATAGAAAGAAAACCCTCTTCAGTCGCTTGGAATGCCTTGCGTATTACTTCTGCAGACATCGAATCTTGCTCGGAAGTAAATCCTACACAAAACCTTCAAATATCAATGATGAATCCACCCAAAAATCTACGACAAAGAAACATTTCTTAAATCTCCTATGAAGTGAGTATTTTAATTCAGAAAATTTTAATTACAAATTAGAATCTACTATCCTAGTAACCATATCCAGGGTTCCAAGTAAAACTTCCTCTCTTCCAATTGTCAGTGAACATTTATCTCAACTAGCAGTTTATTCCAATCAGCCCTTTTTTTTTATTAAGGAACAGTCAGAGAAGCATTGATGTGCAAAATACCTTTCAAACTATTCACAAAAGCATTTCTCCAAGCAAATACTTAATGAGAAAAGAAAACAGGAGAGAGAGAAAAGGAAAGCAGTGAAAATTTTCATTAAAAATTCAGGGAATATACCTAAATGATCCATAAACTAGTTTCTTTACCCTCTCTCCATTATCAAATAGGAATGAACAGAAAATATAAAGCTGCAATAGGAAATTTCTGAGTTTTGAATTCGTGCAGAAAGTAGATGTCTCACTCTTGAGATGCTGAAAGAGATGATCACATATATACCGAGAAGTCTCAGGGCCTCCATGGCCATCATACACGCCAACAAACGTCCCTCTGGGGCCAGACTCATGGGAGCACAAACTGCCCGACTCAATCTGGCTCTGATCTTCAAGCAAATTGTTGGCCTGAACCACAGACATTGAGAACTCACCATTCAAGTGTTGTCCACTGTCTTTGTACCACAGCAACCCGTCCTGCCGCCCCCTGATATCCGCCCCCACATACCGATCGGAGCTTGGCCGGAAACAGGCCCTCAAAAAGTTCATCAACTTCGATAACATCCCTCATCTCACCCAAAGAATCCTCCACATTTAAAAGAAAAATCACCCTCCTAATGATTCTATTTAAACCCAGAATTTCCAATTACATAAGGTTTTGTTGTCCCCCTCCCTCTTTTTTATATCCCCTTCTTCTTCCTTCTCAGTCAAACACAACGTATATAACGCATTAATAAAACATTTCCGTACAACTAGACTGACTTCTTATTCTTTATTCTCCCGGTAATCATAACAATTGAGGATTATGAGATATTTTCAAAAACCCCTCTGTTTCTTATCCAAGCAGAAAACCCAGGAAAATTACGAGTCGCAAACAATGAACAAAGAAGGAAAAAAAGGAAATCGAAGTCGAAGATTGAAGAGGTTTTTGAAAAACAAAAGTGGTCAAAGCCAAACCCACTTCCTCCACCAGATTCTTACACGGATTGGTCAGAAGAAACTTTATCAATCTAGACCCAAGTCTACCAATTCACATTCCACAAATTAGACCCACAAACGATTCAAATTCAGAAAAAGCAAGCCAAAACCCCAATCAGCAGAACTAGTCAAAAGCTTACCAAAAGGGAAGGAAACAAACAAAGGGGCCAAACAATTCGAGCTCAATTGAGGGGAAGAAAAAGAAAAAGAAGAAGAAGAAAAAGAAGAAGGAGAAGAAGGAGAATAGGGAGATCTGAAAAGGGGGAGAAATTGCAGAGGCTTTATAGAGGGAGATCTGGGTTGGGTTCTGGTTTTCGGCCGCTCTTCGGTGGGATTTAACGAAGAAGAAGAAGAAGATGGGTCATAGGCGTGCCAGAAATGGAGACGAAGGCAAGCCTGGCGGAAGCTCTGGCTGGGAGACGGAGGAGAGCGGGCGGTCCCCCGTTAAAGAGTGACAAGAGATAACTTTTGAGGCCAGCGAAGCGGGGGCCCTCAGCAAACAGTCAGCACACAGACAGAAAAAAGAGACGCGTTAGACTTCGAGAAAGGAAAAAATATATATATATATATATTTAGCTCGACCGTCCCACTGAGCCTAATTGTTGAATGCAAATTCAAAATAAATATTCAAATCTCTAGTCGCCGTTTATTATCGACTAATCGAACTTAATTCAATTATTTAAAATATTATTTTTTTATAAAAAAAATTCATGGATTCAAATTCCCAATTCTTCATATTGTTAGAAATATAAAA
>JAOANK020000005.1:835900-850583 GCA_026257165.2 Telfairia occidentalis
GGTTTATTTATTTTTAATTATAGCTCACCAAAGTTCATAGAAAATCCTAAATTCATTATTAGTTATACTTGAAAATAGGATTAGACATAGCTTGTAATGCTCATGTAACACTCTGTAAAGGAGGGATACATGAATGGACTGACACTAGATTCACATGAGATGAATCTTAAGACTTTGAAAACATGGTTAAAAAAAGGATTAAAAGAACTGATTGTTACTATCTATATCAAAAATATGCACTTTCTTGTAGCTGAATCATAAAAACTCCAAAGAGGTTAAAAAAAGGCTTAAAAGAACTGATTGTTACTATCTATACAAAAAATATGCACTTTCGTGTAGCTGAATCATAAAAACTCCAAAGAGGACAAAACATGATGGAAAGACCTGTATGGGTCTTTGGAGGCAATCTCTTCAAATTCAAATTATTGTTTTCTAACTATGTATTTAGCATATTTGTTTTTAAGTGAAACACTAATAAAATCATATTTCGAAGAAAATTAATTAAATATTTATTCTAAAACTTTGTAAACAACTTTTGATTATATAAAAAAAAAATTAAACATTTTTAATTAGTCAAAAACACTTTATATCATTCTCTAAAATTTTAACCAAATACAATTATATATAAAAAAAATAGTTTAAGCACTTTAGACATGCCAAACACATACTAATATCATCAAACTCTCATATCAGGAAACACATCTTTCACATTCATGAATAACTTATTACTTTGTATTTCTCTTATTCTTCAATGAGATTAGAAATCGTGCGCTAAATTAAACTTTCATCAAAAGATAGAAATGAAAATACTCGAGCATAATTCAATTGATTAAAACATATATTTTTTATCAAAAGATTCGGAGTTCGAATTTGCATCTCATATCTCCTTGCACTAAAAAAAATAGAAATGAGAACGATTTTTTTTAAAATGGTCAAAATTGGCTAATTTAAAAAAGTTGAGGAGCTAAAGTATCATGATATTTGTTATACAATTAAAAAATGATTAATAAAGTTCTCAAAACACTTAGTATTAAAATATTGATTGAGAAAACTTAATTGATTCTTCTTTCCTTTTTTTCACTAAAAAAAAAACAATTATCAAATGATAATTTAACACTTGTTCATCTCAAACGATCCTGGAGGCGGCTGCAAGATAGTGTAATCGTCGTAGTTGGTGCAATTCCCTTTTTCAAAGACAAAGATTCGAGAAAATGGTCTCCTTGTCTCCGATTAGGTCAAATTTCAATCCCCAAAAGGCACAAATAAGCTTCGAATTGCTTACCTAATGGCTTCCGTCTGCAACATGTTTCCGCCATTATCATCTTCTTGTTTCTGTATTTATACTCGCCAATTCCCGCCTCTTCTTTCCCCAAAACCCCAAAACTCAGTAACTGGAAAAAGAGGAAGATATGGAAGATGTTGTGATTGTGGGAGCTGGAATTAGTGGTCTCACTACGGCATTGGGACTTCACAGGTGAAATCTCTGTTATTTCTTCGTATGAATGTGAATCTATGGTTATTTTTCTTAATGCTTATGATTTCAGTTCATAATGTTCAGATTAGGTATCCGGAGCTTGGTTTTGGAGTCGTCGGATAATTTGAGGATTACTGGATTTGCCTTTTCGTTATGGACGAATGGTTGGAAGGCGTTGGATGCCATTGGAATGGGCGATTCGCTTCGGAAAATTCATGACCAACTTGACGGGTAATCAAGGACCATCAGCCTTCAATACCCTTTCATATTGTTGTCTTTTGAAATCCAATTTTGGTGACTAAATTTTGCCTTCGAATCTGCTTGCATTCATGGTGTTTGTTTTTATGCCAGTTCAAAAGAACTTTAAATGAGTGAGAACCATACTTTGTGTAGGTTAGACTGAATGTTTGATTCTCCAAAATGGACTCAACTTTCAACCATTCTTGTGTCCATTCAGTTCTAATACCAATAATTTCTTTCCAAGTTGATTTTTCAGGCAGTAAATGTATTTTGGTTCACAGATTTATGTAGATGTGTGGGAGGTCTGTTCATTATGATTTCAAAATACGGTCATTTTACATCAATGTAATGATGTTGTGTAAGGGTATTGATCGCTATTGATAGCATTACAAGCCATTCTAATAAAATTTAAATCCGCGAATAAGGATCATTCGATTCCATTAAAATTTGTTATATGTCACTACAATTCATTGCCTATAACTTTTATTTGGCTAGTCATGTACAACAAATTTACACCTGCTACCTGTTATATGATGTCCATTATCTCCATCTTCTGCAATGTGACAACTGCATTGCAAGTTGCAACAAGGATCATGACTGTGATTTAGAATGTTGTTGTTAATTGTCTAATCAAAATGCAGGATTACGACCACGTCGATGATTTTAGGGCATAAAACATCAGAGCTGTTGTTTTCAACCCGAGAAGAATGGTCAGTAAGATATATGCGTTTTTTTTAGTAAGGAAATAGTATAATTCTTCTGCTGCATTGAAGTTTTGTTGAGATGAATAAGCTTGTTTTGATGGGCAGTGGAGTTCATGAAGTTCGCTGTGTTAGAAGAAAGTTCTTGCTGGAATTTCTGGCCAAGGAACTCCCAAGTGGAACCATCAAATTCTCCTCCAAGGTGGTTTCAATTGAGGAGTCTGGTTTGCATAAGCTTGTGCATCTTGCTGATGGGATCTCAATCAAGACCAAGGTAAATTGTCTCTTTGTTCCTCAGGGATATGATCTTTTGTATTGATTTGCATCATTTTAATACAGTTGGTTATGATTAAAAAGGTGCTAATAGGATGTGACGGGGTGAACTCAGTGGTGGCAAAATGGCTAGGCTTCAAGGCACCAGCTTTCACAGGGAGATGTGCTGTAAGAGGTTGTTTAGAACTCAAGTCCAACCATGGTTTTGAACCAAAGATGAGCCAATTTGTTGGAGAAGGAGTTCGAGCTGGTATCATCCCTTGCGATGACCATACTCTCTACTGGTTTTTCACTTGGACTCCCTCAGCCGAAGGTGAGTCTGTCGTCACATAGTTCCGAAATTTACCACGTTATCTAATAATTTAGTATATTCTTAACAGTTCCTTTACATGTTTGTAATGATATTGATCTGGTTCACGATATATATATAATACATGAATTATTAATATAGTATAAAGAGGCATAGGGATTTGAACTTGGTTAAAATACCATTTTGGTCCCAGCACTTTGAAACTTATTTTGTTTTAGTTCCTGTAATTTTAAATGTCTAAAATTAGTTCTTACTTTCAATAAATTTTAAAAGTAGCCCTCATCTTTAGTTTGAGGTAATTTCGTGAAAATGTTTTCCAAATTTCTAGAGGGGTGGTGTCATAAGGTTAATCAAGGGCTTGACAGAAAACCTATAAGGACCTTTTTTTTTTGTGGAAATTTACCTTAGACTAGTGGTGAGGCCTATTTTGAGCTCTATTGAAAGTATAGGTACTCAATTTAGATATTTTAAAGATAAGACTAAAATTAAACAAGTCCGAAAGTACAAGGAGCAAAATAGTATTTTAACTTTTAAACTTTCACGATCTCTTACCATAATACCATGTTATGTTAAATCACTAATATACTGGAAAATTCAAACTCAACTTGTTGGGTAGGATAAATCTATTCCCAATGCTCACAAACATCGGCATAATCAAATACGCCGAGTAATTTTTGATCCTCGTCGCGTTGCACAGAGAAGAAAATGGAAGAGAATCCAGCAAAACTGAAGCAACTTGTACTAAGCAAGCTTGGAGAGATGCCTGATATGGCAAAGGCAGTGATACAAAAAACAGAGGTAGCTTGTTTCCAATCAGCAGCATTGAGATACAGACCTCCATGGGAGTTCATTTGGGGCAACATTGTGAAAGGCAATGTGTGTGTGGCTGGTGATGCACTGCACCCAATGACCCCAGACTTAGGGCAAGGTGGGTGTGCTGCTTTGGAAGATGGGGTTGTGCTAGCCAGATGTGTTGCAGAAGCCTTGCTGAAGAAACCCAGCAGCCAAATGGAAGAGAAGGCAGAAAGAGAGCAGCACGAGCGGGTCGAGATGGGCCTGGTGAAGTACGCAGCGGAGAGGAAATGGAGGAGCATTGAGCTGATCGGCACAGCTTATATGGTGGGAAGGATGCAACAGAGCAGTGGGGTATTTGCTAAGTTTTTGAGGGATAAGATTCTGTCAAAATTTCTTGTTGGCCTTCTACTGAGAAGGGCAAATTTTGACTGTGGGAAACTGGCCCCTTCTTTGTAGCCAATCTCATTGTCAATGATCCTCTTTCTTGTTAAATTGTAGCCTTTTGATAAGTTAGAATAATGGCAGGTGCTGAACTTGCTTGTGTGTGCTAATATGTAGAGAGAAAGAAAGCAACCTCATTTATCCTCTTTCTTTGTAAAATTGTAGCCTTTTAAACGATGCCGCGATTTCTTTCTCTGATTTTTTGATCTGTTAGCTTGATTTTTCATCGAGCAATTTACAGTTTCAAAAGGGAAAGAAACTTTACATGGCAGGTGCAATGCTCGCTTGCTTGTGCACAACTATGTAGAGAGGAGAGAGAGATTCTGATAAACAAATTAAACAAAACAAATAGACTTGTCTTTGATTTTCAACCATTGAAATACTCAAAATATATGAATTTCTAAACTTTTTTTTGGTTAAAAAAAGGCGAATTTCTAAGTTTCATAAATCCTATAGATGTGAGGGTAAGTTACACATATTGGCACTCAATTACCATAATTGTTATAATTACATTGAAAATTTGCATAAGTGAAGAAACTATGTCCTACAATAGTTGAAATTTTTGTATGATGAGAGATAAAGCAGATAGCGACAAATTAAAAAATTTTCTTTCTTTCTCTATCACACTTTTTTCTTAAAAAAAATCTTTCTTTCATCAACACTCTTCCCTATAAAAGTCTCTCCAATATTCTCCTTACCCTATAAAAGCCTCTCTCTAACACATTTGCCGTACGGTAGTTTCAAGAAAAAATTATAGTATATAGTACTGCCTATTATTCTTATTTATAATTTAACGGCTCATTAGATTGTGTATTATTTAATTTTATGAGCTATATTGTGATGTCATAATAGAGGAGAGATACATGAATGAATTGATACCAAATCTAAATGAGAGATCCTGAGACTGTAAAGCATGATTCAGTAAGGTTTAAAGGTTTAAAAATACCAACAACGTGCACCTTCTTTTTTGGTAGCTAATTATAAGAACTCCAAAGTTAAGAACGTTTGACTTGGAGCAATTCTATATTGGTTGACTTCCTAAGAAATTTTTTTTGGAAGCATGTGAGTAAAAACAAATCGTTCTAAAAGGACTTGTGTAAGTTTGTAGGGATAGTTTTCATTCTCGCAAGCAGCTCAAGTAAAGTTGGTAACGTGTCAGGTAAGGAATGCGAAGGTAGCTAGGTGCTGAATTTGGATTCTAAATCCTGGACTTGAGGCGTTACATAGACACTATTCTTAAATATTGTAATGACAAACCATGAATGTGAGTATTACTTTAATTATCCCAATAGTTTCTATAATTTATCTTCCATCTTGATTCTCACTATAACTAATAAAGTAAACATGGAAGCTAAATTATTTAAGTTGTCCATAAATTTTGAGATTAATTTCAATTATATCCCTATCATTTTAGAAGTGCATGTAACATCTCAGATGATTGCTTAATAGTTATATATAATCGTAACATTTGTCATTCATTGTTTTTTAATTACATCTTCCATTACTTTTTCTATAACATAGCAGTTACGTCAATTTTCATTACTTATTTTAATAATAAAATCGCCAAAAGGCATATTTGAATTAAAAGTTATGGATAGAAGTGAAACTTCATAAATTTAGTAAATGATAAACATAATTGAAAAACATCAAACTTCTCTTGCATTTCTTTAATTAAGCACTTGTTTATTTAATTCAGAGTTAAAATACATTTTTGGTTCTTAAGTTTGAGGATAAATTTTTATTTGATTCATAAATTTCAAAAACTGGTAGTTTAGTCCATAACTTTTAGAAAATGATTCTAAAAAGTCAAACTACATTCATGGAAGGCTCATGTGGCAGTTTAGGAGACCAAATGATATATCATGTGTTAATTTTAAATGACGTGACCAAATAAAAATTTTATTAAATAGTAAAACTTTAATAAAACAAAATAAAAATAAAATAAAAAATCAAGAAAATAAAAACATGAAAATGACGTGGGCGAAGATGGAACGTGTTGATTTTCCGGCTTCATCTGCAAATTATCAAGATGGAACAAATCCAAAAATGGTGAATTAATCAAATTATAGGAGAGAAAAGGGGAGATGGAGTAAATGAAGGGGATGAAGAGGAAGAGAAGTGCGAGATATAAGCAACAATGTTGATTCGACGCCATTATCACGACTTTTGGTTTCTCCGGCAACCGGTGGCGGTGGCGTTGGAGCTTTCTGTCTCCGCCTGCAAACGGGGTGGAAATTGGAGGGATGGAGACTGATTTAGTGGTGGAAAGGGCGATCACCGAGGATGAGGGTGAGGAAGAAGCTGAAGAGGGGGTCGGGGGAGAAATCGTAGAAGTGGCCAAGGGAGGTGGAGAGGAGTTTGGAGCCTTATTTTGACTTGAAGAAGGAGGTGAGGTGGAGGAGCAAGGGACGTCGGGTTTCTTTTATTTTCTTGATTCGTTTTTTTTTTTTATTAAAATTTTATTTTCTAATAAACTTTGATTTCAAGAACTTTTTAAAATTATTTTCTAAAAATTTGGAACTAAATTGTCAATTTTTAAAATTTAAAGTCCAAATTGAAACCTTTCCCCGAAATTGGGGACGAAAAATATATTTTACTCTATTTAAGAAATCGCCATCCATATCTTCAATCATTCAGAAGGTGGTAGAGAATTCAAAACAGTTTTCGTCTTTTCAAAGTCCAAAACGTTTCTCTGCAAGCATGGAAGAAGCTGTTGAAGACATTGTGATCGTTGGAGCTGGAATTTCAGGCCTCACCATTTCCTTAGCGCTTCACAGGTTAGGAATCCGAAGCTTAGTCTTAGAAACTTCCAAGTTTTTGAGGGCCGCCGGATATGCTTTAACCACTTGGAACAATGCTTGGAAGGCTCTTGACGCCTTGGGAATCGCCGATTCCCTCCGCCAACGCCACGATCGTCTCGTCGGGTAATTCTTGCTTTTCTTCTGTTCAATTGGTTGAAATTTCGGCTTCGGAATGACAATGAGACTCGAATTTCTTTTATTGATTGCAGAAACGTTACTTTCTCGGCTGTCTCTGGGCTTCAAACTTCCTATTTGCTCTTTAGGGCCGAAGGGTGAGATTTCTGTGTTTTGGACACTGATCCACTCAAATAATGAATTCTAACATTGATTTTTCCCATTCATGAAGGTTTTTCTCTGGTTGTAACATTTGAGCTGCAAGATAAAGTAGATTGTTGAATACTGGTCATATCATTTGTTGTTTGGAATTTGGGGCTGTTTGGAACTTGTTTGTTTGTGGTCTGTAATGGTTAAGGATGCTTTGCTCTTAGAAATCACTATGTGTAATCTGATTTTGAAAGAGAAAAACAGCTTCGCTATTTTATAAAATAACAAATGAACATTAACATTACAGCTTTCATGTTTTTTACTGATTTTCGCTCTGAAAATTTAAACCTGGCTTTCGAAAATTCAAACAGCCCCAGTTATTGAGTCTTGGATAGTTGATTTAATAAAATCTTGTGAGCAGCAGAGACCATGAAGCCAGAACTCTTATGAGAAAGTCGTTATTAGAAGCCCTTGCAATGGACCTTCCAAGCGGCACTATTCGATACTCCTCCAAGGTTGTTTCCATTGAAGAATCAGGCTTTCTTAAGCTGCTGCATCTTGCTGATGGAACAGTACTCAAAACCAAGGTAAATGCAAACTTTTCACTCACATTTTCGAGCCACAGCCGCCATGTCTAGTTGAATTACTTCTCTAAAAGTAGAAGAGTCTGTAAGCTGTAAGAGATAGAGAGAGAGATAAGGTTTTTTGTGGGGCCTTGTTATGATGCTACCTCTTATGGAAAAAAGGTGTTGATTGAGTGTGATGGAGAGAGAGAGTGTGTTGACTGGGAGTGAAGGAAAGATAGAAAAAGACACACAGCCGCCATGTCTTATTGAATTATCTCTCTAAAATTAAAGGGTCGGTAAGCTGTAAGAGAGAGAGAAAGAGAGTGGTTTTTTGTTTGGCCTTGTTATGATGCTGACTCTGTGTGGAAAAAAGGTGTTGATTCGGTGCGATGCTTGTCTGATTAAATTACCTCTCTAGAAGTAGAAGGGTCAGTAAGCTGCAAGAGAGAGAGAGCGACAAGGTACTAACTTAGCATAGAAAATTTTCTATACAACTTCTATTCATTGCTTGTCATATCTGCATCCTTTAATAATAGTGTGGGATCTATGAAATAAAATAATATATTACTTATTGATGTGTCAAATGATAAATGGAAGGAGTACGTACTGCGGTAGTACTAGAATTTTGTCTGCTTTGTTATGATGCTAACTTTGGGGAAAAAGGTTGTGATTGGGTGTGTGTGAGAGGGAGAGAAGGTTTTTTTTTTGCTAGGCCTTGTTATGATGCTAACTCAGTGTCGTGAAAAGGCCTTCATTGGGTGGGATGGAGATAGAGAGATGTTTATTGAGTGTGATGAAGAGAGAGAGAGGGAGAGAAGATTTTTTGTTAGGCTTTGTAATGATGCTAACTCCGTGTGCAAAAAAAGGTGTTGATTGGGTGTGATGGAGTGAAATCTGTGGTTGCTAAGTGGCTTGGCTTCAAGAAGCCTGCTTTCTCAGGCAGAAGTGCTACGAGGGGGATTGTGACCTACGAGCATGGCCATGGATTTGAGAATAAATTCATGTGGTTTTTCAGCAAAGGCCTTCGCTTCGGTATTATGCCATGTAATGCCAACACAGTCTACTGGTTTATCACTTGGCGTCCTTGCAAACAAGGTTAGCCCCTCCACTCTCACTAGGCCTCAAATTCACACTGAACATGATGCAATAGAAATTGATTGAAAAACAGTTTTGAAATGATGAAAGAAAAATTACAATACCCAAACACTTTTGGGAGACCTGAGCTCTCTCAAATTAACTACTCTGAATTCTGCTTGCCTTCACTCCTCTATCCACCCTATTTATAACCCAACTTTCTTAACTAATGTTTGATGACAAACATACCCTCATAATATCCTAATTATACTCCTAATATCTCCCTATTATTATTCCTTACCCTTTGTGAAACTTGCAGAGGAGGAACTTGAAGAGAACCCAGTAAGACTGAAGCAACATCTCTTGAGCAAGCTAGGAAAGGTACCTGATGAAATAAGGGCTGTTGTTGAGAACACTGGAGTTGATTCTTTTGTGTCACTGCCATTGAGATATAGGCACCCTTGGGAGCTTGTTTGGAATAACTTCTCCCGGGGCAATGTCTGCATCGCTGGTGATGCTCTCCACCCGATGACCCCAGATCTCGGGCAAGGAGGTTGTTCTGCACTGGAGGACGGTGTCGTTCTTGCCAGATGTTTAGCCGAAGCTATGTCAAGGAATTCGAATGGGGAAGTAGAAGAAGACAAGGAGGGATATGAGAGAATTGAAAAGGGGTTGGAGAAATATGCAAAAGAGAGGAGATGGAGAAGCATTAGGCTTATAACTGCATCATATGTGGTTGGTTCAATTCAAGAGAGTAAAGGGAAAGTGATGAACTACTTGAGAGATAAGATCTTGGCTGATTTTCTTGTTGGTTTATTGTTGAAGTTCTCTTCTTTTGATTGTGGGACACTTAGATGATGAAATCAGCCATTTTTTGTATTTGCTTTTGTGTGTTGTGTGCTATGTTCATAAATAAACTCACTTGTATATATGTACTCTAATGTGGTGCTAAGTTCTACTGAGTTTTTGGTGAAAAACTCACCTCAGAACCAGCATATGGTTTTGTTTTTGTTTTGTTTTTTTTTAAAGAGAGATTTCTTGCAATTCGAACCAATTGAACTACAAATGTTAAGAAACAACCATGTCAATCTGAATTTGCTAGGTGGATTAAAGTTGTTTCAAATTGATTTGAAATAGAGGGTTTTGTCCATCTAAGCATGATTCAAATGTTTAGACATTGATACCTTCCTTATGATAGTACCTATAAAAATTTTCAAATATTCTAAAAAAATTATATTTTCATACTTTAATATTTATAATATAAAGTTAAATGAATAGATGTTTGTTGACCAAATTAAATATTGGTTTGGTTCACGAATAGAAGATTCTTTTAACGAAAGAAATTTAAATAAACATAAGTACTATAGTATAATTTTATTTTACTTCTTATATTTGATGTAAGAGGATGACTCATTAGTTAAACTTGTTTAGTTCAAGGATAAGAAATTTAACTTATATTACTAATTTGAACATAACTCAAGTGTTAGTACATAAACAATCTAGGTTGAAGTTTTAAAATTTTAACTCCCATTTATGACGAATAGAGCGTATATTTGGCACGTGAGCTTACCTATTTCATATACGAGTTTGTTGATCTTAGACTTATGAAATTCATTTTTAAGTACATACTAACTTTTACAAAACATGAATTCACTAATTAAACATAGGTTATACAAACTTAGGTTTCTATTGCCGTCCCAAATGTTGATGGTTGGGTTCCCAAACATCTCAATTATTGAATTTAAAAAATAAAAAAAAAACCCCCAAGTTTCTACAACACCTTTATTTGCATACTACAAATTCAAATACACAAATCCAAAATTTTTAAGACTTATTAAAACCACCCGTCAAACATTTCTTAAAGTATTTATGTCAAATTATAACTTATTAGTTAAATTTATATGTCACGACATGATTTAAATAAGAATGTTAACCAAAAAAACATATAAGAATTAAAATAAAAAATTTTAAATTTGAAAAGAGTAAAAAAAACACGTTTATTAAGTTTTAACTGAACTTTTGATATTGATGGTTTTTAGGCTTATATTATACAAAAGCCCCATAATATTGCTTTGCTTCTCACTTTCACTGGTTTGTCTTGCTCAGGAGGCAACCTGAAGAAACCCTTGTTCCATCTCCGATCGCTTTGTACAGCAAAATTTCCTTCTTTCTCTGAATTCAAGGTTAGATTTATTTGAGCTATCGATCTAGTTTCTTCCTTTTGTTTGTTTCTTCATTGGAAAATTTTCGATTCAGTTGTGTACTTTCGGATTTCATTCAGAATTTGCGAAGATGACGCAAGACGCTGAGATGAAAGAGCTTCCTGCTCTCGTTTCTTCTTCTTCTGCTGCTGCTTCAACTACTCCCTCAGCTTTACAACGTAAGAAATTTTGTCTGCATTTTTCTCAATCTTTCTCGCTTTGGTGCTTTGTGTTATTCAATCCTGCATTTTCTCATGGCTTATTGAATTCTTAGAGGATTTGGTTTTGAGATTTGTTAATGCTTTCTTTCAATCAGATTTGAAAGACATTGTATCGCTTATCGAAACCGGTGCTTATGCCCGGGAAGTCCGGCGAATTGTTCGAGCGATTCGTCTGACTATGGCGTTGAGGCGGAAGTTGAAGGCACCTGTCCTTTCTTCGTTTCTGAATTTTTCTCTTCCTCCAGGATCCGATGTGCACACAAAATTATCGTCATTTCTTCCAAAGGTAATTTGATAGTTTACGGAAACATTGATATTCATCCGCATTATGCAATTCCCGGTCCTAAACATGCGTAAAAGGCCACAGGCTATGTTTTTCTGTTGTATTGGTACTGAAAAAGTATGACTATGACCAATATAGTTTTTGTCTCATGGTGCTTGTGTTCTGATTATTAAAATTTTTGAACAATTGCGCAGGAGGATGACTACGAAATGGATGTTGACTCGGCGACACAGGCACCAGCAAAACACCCCTTACCCGAGATAGAGATATTCTGCTATTTGATTGTTCTAATATTTCTGATTGATCAGAAGAAATATGACGAGGTGATGTATAATGCAAACCTATAAGGGGTGTTTCCCATTTTACCTATACTTTGGCTGTCCTGAACACTTGCTGGATATTTTCAGGCTAAGATTTGTGCTTCAGCTAGCATTGCCCGACTGAAGAACCTGAATAGGAGAACGGTTGATGTGCTAGCATCTAGGCTCTACTTCTATTACTCACTCAGCTACGAACTCACTAGTGATCTTGCTGAAATAAGAGGGTAGGTTTATAATTTAAGATTCATTAGAGTTTTGTTAGTTAATTTTATACATCTGTATGATTCTGGTGGTTTTATTCTAATGTAGAGGAGTGGGGATAAATGTGACATCAAATGGATTTCTTTATTATGTGTTGATGTTTATTTTGTAACATGGAGAACTTTGATTGACAGTAACCTCCTAGCCCTGCATCGTATAGCAACCTTACGCCACGATGAATTGGGTCAGGTAGTTTTCTTCACTTCTTTTCTGTATACATCATGATGACCATATTATGGTGCCTTATGTATTGGTAATGATGTGATGTAGGAAACCCTCCTCAACCTACTACTTCGCAATTATCTCCACTACAATCTTTATGATCAAGCCGAGAAATTGAGGTCCAAGGCACCTCGGTTTGAAGCTCACTCAAATCAGCAGGCAAGTTTAAGCACTTTTGTTTTTTGCTTTTATTTGTATTTTTATATCTTATAAGGAAACAAGTACCTGTGGATTTAAACAAGTTCCATGAGATGTAGCATTCTTTCCAGTAGAAATGCTTGTAACAGATATTACCCGGGTATTCCTTAAATAGTCTAGGAAATGAGATTTGAAATTGTTAATTAGACGTGCTTAGCTATAGGCTTCTGAAGTTCAAGAATAATTGCGGTTGTTTGGAATGACTGTTCATAAGAGGAATCCAGGCCTCATATTTTGGATTTTTAGAGATGTTTGATGGTATAAATTTCCTCACTTTTGAAAAATTAGAATAGCTACATATCTCATAATGATTGGTTTCTATTACAGTTCTGCAGATACCTGTTTTACCTTGGCAAAATCAGGACCATTCAGCTGGAATATACAGATGCTAAGGAGTCTCTTCTACAAGCTGCTCGGAAAGCGCCTATAGCAGCTCTTGGTTTTCGCGTGCAATGCAACAAATGGGCAATCATTGTTCGGTTGTTGTTGGGAGAAATCCCTGAGAGGACTGTTTTCATGCAGAAAGGAATGGAGAAAGCTTTGAGACCTTACTTTGAACTAACAAATGTAAGTTTTATTGGCCAAGTTTGACACATTTCAGTTATTTCTTCCTTTTAGTTTCAAGTTTGATAAGTAAGCATTTCATTTCCTTTAACACAAAAAAAAAAAAAAGAAACGTTTTTGTTTCTAAATAAAGGTGAGGTCGGTGATTACTTTACTTCGAGAAATCCAATTACCAATACTGCTGCATCACTTCTAGTTATAGAATATTATTGACATGTTTGCTGTAAAATTCCCACCGCTTCCTCCCCCATCTTTCCAGTTTAAATGCAGAGTTGAGTTGGCCTTTTCCATGGTGAACTCACTAGTCAATAATAAGTCTAGACTCTAGATAAGGGCTGTCGGATTCCCGTCTATCCTGCTCTTTTTACGAACGGTGTCTCTATCTTTTCAGGCTGTGAGAATTGGTGACTTGGAGCTTTTCAGAACTGTTGCCGAGAAGTTCTCTAGTACTTTCAGCTCCGATCGGACCAACAATTTGATCGTGAGGCTGCGACACAATGTCATTAGGACCGGGCTTCGCAACATTAGCATTTCTTATTCACGCATTTCTCTCGCTGATGTTGCTAAAAAGCTGAGATTGGACTCTGAGAATCCTATTGCTGATGCCGAGAGTATCGTCTCCAAGGCAATCCGAGATGGTGCGATTGATGCCACCATCGATCATGCAAACGGATGGATGGTATCGAAGGAGACTGGAGACATCTACTCTACCAATGAACCTCAAATCGCCTTCAACTCAAGGATTGCATTTTGCCTGAATATGCATAATGAGGCAGTTCGTGCTCTCAGGTTTCCACCAAATTCCCACAAAGAAAAAGAAAGTGCTGAGAAAAGGAGAGAAAGACAGCAGCAGGAGCAAGAACTTGCAAAGCATATAGCTGAAGAAGACGACGACGACTTTTAACTCAATTCACAATCTGAGACACAATTCGAGTCGTTGATGCACTAATCAGATAATACAGTTTTATTCAGAAATGCTGGGCAGAAAGTTTTTGATGCATTGTTTCAAACGGCTCTTGCCCTTTTATTTCATCATTAATCTGTTTGCAATGCTGGCTGCGACTATTTCATCCTTTGAACGCTACGCCTTAGAGTTTTTACTCTTTAGTTCGTACTCTTCTAAATTGTAACATGGGCTGTTGGATTTCATCTTGCAAAAGTGGAAAGTTTACGGCACTTGTAGTTGATATTTATGGGAACCTATATTTTACATTACACGGAACCTAAAGCTATGCTCGAGAGATAGTTGAAACAATTTCCAAGTAACTATTTTACGTTTTTGAACATGCATAGGATCATTCGTATCTTTGATATTAGTACAAGTATCGCTCATTTCTAGGTTATCTATAAAAATCTTATACAATGTGGGTAGTTTGCAAGTGAGGCAAATGACACCGATATGAATATAATTTAGTTCATAAAACATCTATTTTCATCATAAAAATTAATGGTCTTTCAATCTTATCATTACTGA
>JAOANK020000005.1:893510-905810 GCA_026257165.2 Telfairia occidentalis
GAAGAATTAAGCTACCAATGAGATAAAATTTTATAATTTATTTTTCAAGATTCTAAGAAGCAACAAAAAAAAAAAGATTTTTCCTTTATTTGGTATCTAAATTTCTATCAACTCACTAAGTATCATATCGGGTAAGTTTATCATCGCCCAACTTTAAATTCATGAACAAGAATGGTATATTTGAAAAAAAGTTAAAATCTTAGGAACTAAATCAAAATTTTTTAAATATTAGAGATTAAATTTTAAAAAAATATCTAAAAATTAGAAACTATAGGAATTAGCCTAACATTTATAAATTATTCCATTACAATTAAGTAGTGCTTTACCATGATAATTGGTATGAAAATAACAAATTAACATTATCATTTTCTAAAAGTATTAAAGTAACCTTATTTGCTTTAATTTTTTAAAGGTGCTATTTTTTTTTAATACTTGTTGTGATGGACATTATTTTAAATACAAATAATATAACTTTTAAACAAAAGCAATAAAATTGATTCAAAGGAGATTTTTCAAACTTTTAGTAATTAATAATTAAGTTTTAAATATTTGTTATTTACAAAAGTCAATTGTTTCGATTCAAATTCCAATCCAACATATCCACTCTCACAGAAGGGCCAATTCCACCAGCTTAAACTGACCATTTCTGGCTGCTCCTTATCAATTATCTCAATCAATTAAGACTTTAGTTTCCAGCTAAATAATTGTCCACTTGCCCCATTAATAAATAATTAAAGTCTACCCAACCAAATTCTAATTAATTTGAAAATTATTTCCCAATTGAAATTAATATACTCTGATTAAAGCTAAATGAAAATTTATTAAAAAATTCATCCGAGCATAGTTCAATAAAAAATGTATTTATATTAGGCTATTATCATCTCAAAGATTGATCGTTCGATTTCTCAACTCACAATTGTTGAACTAAAAAAAACTAATAAATCACCTAATTAACAAAAAGAACTTAAAATCAGCTTTAAAAAAACAGGCATAAAACAAAACAGTAGAACTATAAATAACCCTCAATAGAACTATAAAACATATCAATATCCATAAAAATACAATGCTAAAAGAATACTAATAAATAAACTTAGCTACAAATCGCGAAAATGAACCGACTAAGTTAAGAGTGAGTTTGAGATTATATTTTAGAATGGGATATTGAAGTGAAACTATTTTTTTTATCGATACTAATTAAGTATTATCCAAAGAGTGAGAAATATTTGTGATAGCTTTTGTGAAAATCTTTTTTTTAACTATATGATCAAATATTAGTAAAAATATATAGATATTTTTTACTATTTCAAAAATCATATTCAACCCATTTTTAACTGGTAGTATTACTTTGGAAATTTTCAAATTTTAATGTCAAATTTGATTCACTCAGTATATGGTAAAAATCCAAGATAAAATTATGTTCATATTGCTATAAACTTGATGGGAAAAAAAAAATCAAAGAAAGAGGTATCTTTAAAGAAATTGAAAAATTAACTTGATTTTGCATATTTCGCTTAAAATGATTGGTAAATTATTTTATTTTATTTTATTTTAATTTATTTAAATGACAATGGTACTAGATGAGCCCACGTTAATCACAATGGACCAGATAAAAAATAATAATAATAATAATAAAAAAATTGGCATTTCAATTTTCAGTTGAACTGTCTGAGTTGGACTCTATCTTCCAACTCCACCACCAGCCTCCATTTGGGTCACCTTCGACCCTTCTTCCTTCTTCCACCGCCCTCGCACCGGAGCTCTGATTGCCTTCTTCGCCGGCCGATACGCCGACGAAGAAACGCCATGGACCGGCTGCTGTATTCTCCTTCTCCGGCCTCCCTCAAGATTAACTCCAATCCATCTCTTTCTCTTCCTCGGTTTGGTCGCATTGACTCCGCGAAGTTCAATTTCCCCCTCCCGACGCGCCATGGACTCAAGCCGCTCGGTTCGATCTCCTGTAAGAATGAGAAGCTTTCTATGTCGTCGATTCATTGTCTTTCTTCATCAAATTCGTCGAGCGATTCGATTTGCCCGTCCGATTCTCGAGCGGCCTCACCTAAACCTGATTTGATGGAACATTTCGCCGGAAAGGAGAAGGTATTGAATTGAAACTTCCTTTTCTTTTCTCTGGTGTTAATTTCCTGTTCTGCTGTGCCTTTTCTTTGACTATCTAATAATTGGATTGCGCTGGGATATACTATACCGTCTTATTTACTTTGTAGCGCATTTCATTGTTTTTTTAGGTTTAGTTACCGTGAGTTGGTTGCGTTATAACTCATTCAGTTTAGATTAATTATCGAAATTTAGGTAATTTTTTTTGTTGAGATTCTCGAGCATTTATTCACTTCATGGCATAAATTTCACCTGATGATACGAGACATTTGAAATACTTTTGCGGTGCGTCACATAGAACTTACTTTTGGATTCCAGTTTCTTGTTGAAATTGAAATTGAAATCATTGAAAAGCGTGATTGTAATGTCAAAACTTTGTAGTGTATCAAATTAGCGGTGCCTCTCATGAATTACATTTACTGGCGAAGGCTTCATGTGCAGGCCATAACGCTTCAGTTGTCTTAACCGTCGAGTGATATTTTTCATTGTCAAATAAATGCTGAAACTAATCTTAATGAAGAACGATCGGTGTGCGCAGAGAAATTTCTGTTCCATATTGCTTTCCTCTTTTAATGTTAGCGGTACTCATTGAAATTAAATATTCGTATTTACTTATTCATTTATTATCATGCTGTGGTCACTAACAGGTACAGAATACAGAATGCAGCAGTGATTACGATTTTCTTATCTTTTCTTTTCCTCTTTTGTCGCCTTTTCTTTTTCTGACTCTTTGGACACCACCACGAAAATCGTATCACTGTTCACATGTTCAAGCATCACTGACATTTATGATGCAAGGTAATGAAATTAGTAGACAATTTTGAAGAATCTAAATCATTGACTGTAAAAACGATCACATCCCAAATTAGTTTATTTGCATTTGCCATTTGGGGTTATCCATTTAAACGAATGCATATCAAATATGAGTTTATATATTTGCAAGATGGGCAGCCATAGCCATGGAGAAAACAAGTCTTAATATTATTTAGCTATTAAATTGTTAATAATGATGTGTGACAAAGTTTTTTTGGGCTGTAAAGTCTGATACTTACTGGCAGTTGTGTATTTTTCTTCTTAGACCTGATGAAATCTCACAAATTGTTAACTTCATAGGTCAAAGGGTCACTCTTTGTCCTTTCTGCTCTTGCCCTGATCCTGATCCAACCAGTCTTTGCATCAGCGGCTTTTGCATCCTTTCAAAGTGCAGCTAAAACTGGAGGTCCCGCAGCTGTTGCAGTAGGGCGACGTCTGATCCAGAGTGAACTATTAAGTAGTGCTTGGACTGGGTTTTTTGCTGGTTGCTTACACACACTATCAGGACCAGACCACCTAGCTGCCCTTGCACCCCTTTCGATTGGCTGTAATCGAATGGAAAGTGCTGCAGTTGGGGCACTTTGGGGTTGTGGCCATGATGCAGGTCAGGTCATTTTTGGTTTACTATTTCTACTGCTAAAGGATAAGCTTCACATTGAAATTCTCAGAACCTGGGGCACAATAGTAGTAGGCGTAACTCTATTTTTAATAGGTGTTATGGGTATTAGGGAAGCTTCAGAAGTTCGTACCCCATGTGTTGCTCTAGAAAATGGTGAATGTGATGTCGGCATCTACGAAACACTAAAGAAACCAATGGTTGGGGGGAAGAAAAAGATAGGTTTCGCTACTTTTGCCACTGGAGTTGTACATGGTCTACAACCTGATGCCCTGATGATAGTCTTGCCTGCCCTCGCCTTGCCTTCCCGTGTAGCCGGCGCTGCCTTTCTTGTTATGTTTTTAGTTGGAACAGTTATTTCAATGGGAAGCTATACCGCTTTTATAGGCTCGTTTAGCGAGGCATTGAAGGACAGAGTGCCTCGAATAACTGAAAAACTGACCTGGGCTGCTTCTTTTGTAGCCATTGCTCTTGGACTTGCCATTATCATCAGCCAGTTTCTTGGTTATAGCCTCTACTGATTTGCCCCGACGCTCTATTTCCCTGTCCCCAAGTCCTTTCCAAACAACTCTAGGCTTCAGACCGCGCATAAGAATCTTCTTCTATATTATCATTATGTTTTTGACAATTTAGAAAGAAGAAAGGATCAAATTTTAATAGTAGGAAGGTCTCTATACTATACATTTACATTGGTATGCAGTCAAGTACTATTCATCTTTTTCGGAGCTAGATATACGTTAGTACTGAGGAGTAGCCAATTTTTTTCTCCCAAGCAATTTGTCTCTAAGATTTATTATCTTTACTGTTTTTTATCTTGTTTGTAGTACGGATCTCAAGTTGTATAAAAAATTTGACATAATATTCTGCTGTGGCCTGTGGTGGATCTCATGCTCCATACTTCAAATGCCCCGTACAAGTTCCACTTACTGAATACAAGAACAGTAAAAAATTGATATGGTTCTATGCAAAATGGCTAGAGTTGCTTGAAATCTGTGAGCTGAGTTTATTGTGATGTCAAAATGTTACATTGACAAGTCAGAGGACTGTTTTCTGTATGGGTTCATGTCATGGACAGGTGTATTTTGTATTGGAAAAAACAGTTTCCAAGTTTCCAACTACAACCCTTCCTCCTAAAGTTACCTTGTTTTTCTTATTATTACTTTTTATTGAAGTGATTAGTGATCTTATCTTATCTTGAACAATGTATTGGCGATTTCATTAGAAAGAAAAGGAAAAATGTATTAGTGATGTGATGTGACCCAGATTGACTAATGGAAGTAGTTTGGAGAAAAGGCGACTTTGAAATTTACCAACCACATTAATGGAAGAACTGAACAGCGTTCTTCCAATTTGATTTTTCAAACGTTATTAAAGAATTAATTCCCTGTTTACTTTAATTGACGTGTAAATGGAATGAGAAGGGTTACAAATGGTATTTTTATTACCTATTCTTTTAGACTTGGTAAATATAGGAATCTATGTATCTTTGCAATAGTATGATATTATTTACTTTCGGTCTAAAGTTGTAGAATTTTACTTTAAATTATACCTAAAATTAAAAGTCATATCTACAATTTGTCACATTTCTAATTGATGTGGAATAATATTCGTTTGTCTACAAAAATTCCCTCTCAAATAGTCATTCATCGATCTTCTGCTAAACATGTAAAAAATTTGTTCTTATCCAATACCTTACGACTTTTTAATCAGAGAGATATACGTTTAAGTTATATTCAGTTTGACAATCCATACGGTACATCCTATTTTAAGATAACGAGGATCGACCACTCTATATTGTACTTATATACCTTTAAAAAAAAGGGGGGGAAAAAAGGAGTTTGAGAAAACCAAGATAAAGTAGGTCCACCCCATGTTGGTGTCCAGCAATAAGAAACCCAAACATGAAATGTGGAAGCAAAAGCAGAGGATGATGTGGTGAGCATGTTGATTTGCTGCCATTGCCATTGCCCCCATTTTCTTCCATATTCCTCTTTCTTCTTCTTCCTTTTTTTTATTTTTCTTTGGTCAATAACTCTGAATGCCCCCATGCATTTCACTTTCAACATTTTCTTCCATTCCATTCAAACCTCTTCTTTAATTCACTTCTCTATGTTTTTTTTTTTTTTTTTTGGTTGGTTTTTGCCTTATTTTCTCATTTGCACGTTATTTTATTTTAGTTCAATTTGTGAGGGTGGAGGTTCAAACTCACAATTTTTTAATCAGAGATATATATCTTAATCAGTTGAGTTATGCAAATGAATTAAGAAAATTAATAAATTTGTCAACTTGAACATATCTCAATTGGTTAAGGCATATCTCTCCGACTAAAAGGTCGTGTGTTCGAATTCCCAACCCAAATATTGTTAAATTTAAAAAAACGACTAAAAGGTATATATTTATGTTTCCATTGTTTCATTAGAGTTTTAATGCGCATTAACTTCAGCTACCTTAGTCATCCCCTTTAAATTCCATTCCTATTTAAATATTTTTGCCGACGCACATCAAGTTCTTTTTAGTTATTTTTCCTAGCATACTTCCAAAGTTTTATTTGGTTAAAGTTTATTTCTCACTAATCACAATATGATAGGTTATTTCTATATTTTTTTTTTAAAATTTAACAACATATGAGATAAACGTTCAAATCTCTAACATTTTGGTCTGTGATGTATGCTTACCTAATGTTTTTTTAATATAATGTCTCTCGTATTTATAATAAAATCTCATTTATTACATGTATAAATAATTGGTCATGTGCTAACATAACATATTTCTTAGAATCAAAAGTTCAAATCTCTATCTCACATTTACTGAAGCAATTTTTTTTTTTTTGTCACCTTAGTCTAAGACTAGAGCATCTCTCAAATGGTCTCAAATAGGACAAATACATTCCTTTCTAATAGGATATAAGTTCAAAATTCTTCTTTAGTTGATATTTAAAAAAAAAAAACAAAGTTATCGTCTTAATGTCAAAGATGTTTAGTACCCTTTATTAAAATATAAATCATTTTGAAAAATTAAATATTTTAAAGAGAAAAAAAAAAGTCATTTACCAAAAAAATTTAACGAAAAAGAAAAAAAAAAGAAAAAGACGTGTGTGGTTTATTTAGTCTCGTAATGCGCAACCTCGGAGGGTCCCACGATTCTGGGAGAGTGGAACGGACAAAGGCATCAAAAAGTTCAAAATTGAAATCAGAACCGCATGCTGAGCTGACCAATCATAGCTCGCCACGTATGAGAAATATTCCTCATACACAAGAGGTGTATTGTGGATGCGAAGCACCGGATTTCTAGGACAATGGATCGACGTAGCAGACGGTTTTATACGAAAAAAAAACGTTAATTCAAAGGTAAGACATTGATGCATATGTTTTAGATTAAAAGGTCGTGTATTTAAATCATCATCTTTTAAACTAAAAAATCAATAAATAAAAATTAAACGATTTCACCCTACATTAAAAATTTAGAAAGTGACAACCACACACAATGTAGTGGTCGCATTCAATAATTTTTCAAACTCAATGCTATTTTTTCTCTATCTTTTTTTTTTGTTTTTTGTTTTTAATGGTTATGTATACAAAATTAAAGATGGGAGATTAATTCATGTAATTAATGACATTGTTTGGTTTAATTGTGATTTAATTAACTGAAACTCCAACGAGTTCATGTTTGGATGGTGAGCCAACTGACCAAATATAGACATGTGTTTGGTGGATCATCATTAATTTGTGCAAATATGACTAAACACACTCCATAATCTTGGCTTTTCATTTTCTTAATATTGTTGGTGGTGGTGGGCCCACCAATTTTTTTTTTTCTATTTTCATATATTGTTAGTGTTTAATAATGAGTTAATTAAAAATAAAAATTAATATTCATCGATGATACAAGAGATCATATATAATCTTGAGATTTATCGTTACTAAAAGGAAAATGAGATATTATCAGAGGGAAAAAAGAAATGCAAAGAATGTTATAACGTGTTGGAGGTGAAAGTGCGAGCAATGACATGGCAGACAGCAAAAACTCGATAGAAGGGTTTCTGACATCAGGTTGGCCTGTGTAGCGCGATCGACACGTTGCACCCCCAAGTCGCTATCTATGCAGGGATCGAAGGCAATGTAACCAAACAAATACTACTGACTTGGGTGTAGAATGCACAGCACAACCCCACATCGGAGCTACCTTTACTTTGGCGATCACCTTAGCATTCATCATCATTTCTAAATAAAAGTCTTGCGTTGAATTCATTTATTTTCGTGCAAAAACATGAAGATGGAGAGAATTTAGTAAAATAGATAAGTTTATGTGCTTGAAAATTAAAATGAAGAAAGCTAAGAAAATGAAAATCCTTTTCAAAAAAAAAAAAAAGAAAATGAAAATTAGAGCAATTTTTTTAGTAATTGAAGTTTACATTATATATATATATTAATTATCTTGAATTTTTTATATCACAATTTTGATTTCTCAACTTGCTAATAGTGTTTCTTATGACTTTTTTTTTTTTTGTTGATAAAAACATTTAGTTTAAAATTTACATTTTCAATAGTTAATGAGTTGGATTAGTATAATGATAATAAGAAGTACAAACGAGTGACTAAAAATGCATTTTTAAGATAAACCATTAACTATTAAAAAAAAAAAATAAATAAATAAGAGAAAGAGAAACAAAACAAAATTTGGCAACTAATTTGTCTATAGCAAAAAATATTCAAATGTGTACAACAATCTAAATTGGTCAAATCAATTTGATTGATTGATTAAAATTATGACATATCAAAATAAATTTGTTTAAAAATAAAAATTAATCTGACATGAATTATTTAAAAGAAAGAATATTCCAATTATATTAACAAATGGAGCCAAACAGAGTAATGAAACAATCTGACAGTTTCTTTCTGTCAAAATTGCAAAATTAATCTCTGACAAAGAAAGCCCAAAATGGGTCACTAAAAACTGCCATAACATAATCAAATCAATCTGCAAAACCCAAGAATTTTGTTCATGAAAAAGGCCAAAAAAAAAAAAAAAAAAATCCCAAGATTTGGAAAAGAAAAAGATGCTCTGTCCTGTAATAATCTGTCCACTTCATTTTGGTAGTTTCAAAGTACAATTTTCCAATCCAAAATCAGAAAAAAAAAAAAAAAACAGTAAAAAAGAACAGAAACGTTGAAGAACAGTTCTTCTATTGACAATTTAGGGCCTTTTCTGATTTTCTCTCATTTTCTCACATTTTCCCGGGAAAGAAAATTCTGGGTTTTTTTTCTTTCCTCCTCCACTAGAAAATCAAAGCCTCTATAGTAGCTTTCTTCCCCGTTCTGCAAACTGGGCATGAATCTAAAACAGATTCACAATCTTTACAAGAACAAAGATGCCGACAAGGCAAAAAAATCACTGTTGAATTCCGGCAATTGCACCCTCTGCAAATCATCTTTTTCCCCAGTTCTGAAACAGAGCATGCTCTGTTTCTCGCCGGAGATTCTGAGTCTCCGTCGTCGGAGACGACGGCGGCGGCGGGTTCTGCGTTCATGTCGCAGTAGGATTCTGCGTCGTCGAGGGAATTGGAGAATTTTTCTCTCATTTGATTCAATCTGTTGTTGAGAGATAAGGCCATGGCTTCGTTTTCTTGTGCAATTCTTTGCCACAGCTGATTCTCTGTTTCTAATTTTCTCAGAAAAATTTCCAATTCCATTGATTTCTTTGTAGCTTGAGCAATTTCTTCCTCTTTGTGCTTTAACATAATCGCTGTTTTCAATTCTATTTTCTTCATTAATGTCGCAATTTGTTGCTTCCCTTGCTCCCTCAACGCCATTCTCAAACTCTCATTCTAAACAAAAAATGAAATCAAGATATTAAGATCTTGTCTTATAACCCAAAGAAAAAACAAAAAAAAAATCTTCAATTTTGGGAATGGATTTGATTCGAACCTGTAATCTAATGTAATGGTCGATCTCTTGTCTCTGTTTCTCAACGTGGGCAGTCATACATTGAGAAAACGCCGCCGCCCGATGACCGCCGTCCGCTGCGGCAGTCCGGTGGGTGTTCTTCGAAAAGGAAACAACAGAGCCGTGGCAGTCTCCGCCACCGCCACCGGCAACGCTTCCGGCGAATAGTTCAGTTTGGTTGATGGGCGACGGCTTCTGAGAGCAAAACTGACCCAGCGCCGCGCCGCGGCCGTAGTCGAGAACCCAGTCCGGCGAGGCGGCAGCGAAGGGAAAGCCAAAGTTGTCCGGGTAGAACTGAGCGTGAACCGCCATGGATTCCGGAGACCCAGAAGAAAGTAAGACGAACCCTTTTCAAGTGGATGGAAAAGAAAAGTGGGTTCAGATTCAAAACAAGAAATTGATTTGGGATTAGGAAATTGAAGGTAGTGACAATGGAGTCCTGAGAGGAAGCACTCATAGAACCAATATATATACATATATATATATACGTGGATGCGTTGGAAAAAGATGTGATTGAAATTTTATTGCTTAGTTTTAGGTAAAAATCTTATTTTTGGGAAGTAAAGTAACGGAAGAAGTTGACAAGGAAACAGAGAAATTTTTTTAAAAAATTAATAGGGGGGTTGGGGAAAGGGAACAGCCTAGGATACTACTCTTTTTTTTCTTTTTCTTTTTTTCTTTTCTCTCTCTAACTATTTTAAACAATAAAATAATTAATATATATTTTGTTGTGTGAGACGTTGAATTGAATAATGAATAATGAATAATGAATGCAAAGGAAAGGAAAGGCAAAAACGTAGACATCCAGATTTGGTGACTAAAGTATCGGGGTCAGAGATTTCAGAGTCACTCTTTTGGTTGGAATCAGAAATTTTAGGAGAGAGAGAGAGAAAAAAAAGCTTGAGGACAGAGAAAAAATGGCGGACACAGAGAGAGAGAGAGAAAAAAAAAATGGGGACTAAGTCAGTATTGAATTTGATGATGATGATGATCTTAATGAAGTTGATAATTAAGGAGGAGGTGAGAATCTGTAGATTTGTTTGTTTTGGTATTTATTATTTTACTTTCCCTTTCCTTAAGGCCTTTTTTTATTATTATTATTATTATTTTAAGGAAATGTACCTATTTATGTCATCAACTTTTAAGTTTCAAAAATTATAAATCAATTCACTCGTTAATTTTTATAAAAAGTAATGTGGAAATCAAACATTGCAAAAAATTGAGTTTGATTAATGAACAAATTACCTATCGAATAATTTTGCCAAAACTCACAAATTTCAACAAAGATGTGGTTCTAATGTCAATTTTCTTCGAAACTACATCTATTTTGTTCTTGTGTATGTTTTATAATTATCTGAATATATATGCGAATATTTTTTTAACGATTTTTTGAGAAAAAAATTATTAGAGGGTATAAATTACAACATTTATCTAAGTTTGAGTTCAATTCGATGAAATTTAAAGTTTAAAGTAAAATTTGATTTTTCTTTCTTTTTCTTTTTGGGTTTAGAATTACAAGTTTGGTTTTCTAAAATTCCGACATTGTTTAAGAAAATTTCAAATAGGTTTGTTAGATTTTACAATTTTAAACTTAGTTCATGTAATTTTGTCAAAACTCAATGAATTAGTCTTTTTTTTAGTTCAACAAATACGTTGCTGTGGAGATTTGAACTCACAACCTTTTGATCGAAGAAATATGTCTTAATCAATTGATCTATGCTCGATTTAAGAATGAATTAGTCTTTGTTATTACTGTATCAACACAACTTTTTTTAATAATGGAACGAGTTAATATTTTTATTTGATCAATTTGGATAGTTCTTTGTATTAAGGGTTAGAGCTTCAAATGCTAATTTTTGAGTCCTTGTTGAACTTAGAAAAAAAAAATCAAACTTTTCAAATTATTAGGACCAAGTTGAAAGGCTCAAAAGTGACTTAGATTAAAACTTTTTATTTAATTATAGAACTGAATCATAATTTTATTTATATTTCTTTTTTGTTTTAAAGCAATACAAATTCTTCGATTTTTTTGTCTTTAGAAAATTAAAGTATTTGGATTAGTAACGGCCTGAATTTACTTGACGTAAATTAAACGATCCCGCGGAAAAATATTTTGATATTGAATTCATGGTGTAACAAATTCCACGTTAATAATTTATTTTAACTACGACCGTCGAATTTGTTAATTAAAAAATGAAAAATATATATATATATATATATATTAATTTTTTATTTAAAAAATGGAAATGGTTGATCAAATATGTATTTTATTTAATCATTAATTTTTCTTGTTATTTAACAATGAGATAACTCAAAATAAGCCAAGCATTATAAGAATATAGATTTCATTTAACCCATTTTAACTACCAATTCTTTTATTTCATCAAATTAAACCTTAAATATAAATAATGAATCGTGAAAAAAAAATTCTTCAACACTAAAATAATTCGTAAGTGAAGCGATAACTAAAAAAAAAAAATTCAACACACAATCTTCAAAATACATGTAATAAATTACAAAATTAAATAGATAACACTCTTCGAACCCAATGATAAAATGCCCATATCGAACTAAAAAAGCATGATAAAAAGTAATTTTAAAGAAAAATCACCATTAGAAACAATATCTAAAAAACAATTTCATCTATAAATAAAAATTTAGCGAATTCAAAGTATTAATTCTATCACTTATTTTTGTTAATTAATTTTTTTATCAATTTAAATTTTATGAGTAAATTTAACAAAATTAAAATATAGCCAATTAAATTTATTCTTTTTTTTTTGGGGGGGGGGGGGGGTGTAAAAAAAATTTGCAAAT
>JAOANK020000005.1:909302-921035 GCA_026257165.2 Telfairia occidentalis
TAGAACCTACGGACCATCTTCGAGAAAGAAGAAAGATATAAGGACCGTATGTTCAAGAGTCATCTTAGGATTCAAATTTTTATATTATATTATTATATTTTATGTCATTTCTATTTCTTCTATGTCTATATGGTTTTTCCTTTTAATATTTGTTTTTCCCCCTATCCCAAAGTATAATAATTCCAAAGAAAACAAAAAACAACCACACTCGCACTATCTCTTCGTGGTCGATTAAATGGTCAGAAGTTCAAATTCCAACTCCTACATATTTTTTAACTATAAAAAAATCTCTGTCATACATAATATATTTGTATATAATTGACTTCATCAATTGATTTGGAAAAAGCACAGATTAATGGTCAGAATTTCGAATTCCAACTCCTATATGAATTTTTTTTTGTTACATGCGAATTTGAGATATATTTATGACTAGCTTTTATAAAGTATATATTTATGATTAGCTTTTATAAAGTATATTTTTATGACTAGCCTTTATAAAGCGGCCAAATATATATATATATATATATATATATATTTCTTTTTTTGAATTTATTAATATGTAAGGATGAAGATTCGAACCTACGACTTTTTAGTCGGAGAGATATGTCTAAACCAATTGAGCGATGTTCGATCTGACCACAACAATATATTATACATTCTCAAAATAGTAGAGTAAAAAAAATTATGGCAAAAATTAGGTTTGAACGCAAACTTTTTGGAAGATAATTTTGGTTAAAATGTTGTTTAATTTGGTCTCTACAATTTGCCATTTGCTTCTTTTTTAGTCGCTCAAGACTTTTTAAGTTAGGCTAAGATATGAGTAGAGGAATTAACCAAAAAAAAAAAAGAGATTATTTTAAATTAATACCTACACATAATTATTAAATAATGAGATAAAAATGGCAAAATAGGTATAATATACGTTATTTACTTAAATCGAATTATAGCATTACAATTTGGAGATGCCAACTCTCAATTTATAAAAGATGATTGTGTTTTAACTTTAAAATCATAATTATATAGGGGAGAACAAATAAAATAACAGATTTTATTAATTTTTTTTTTAGTTTAAAAAAGTGGTGGAAAGATTCGACCTCATGACTTATTAATAAAAAAAAAATGTTTTTAACTAGTTGAACTAGACTCGATTTGACGATTATTTTTTAGTTCCATCTTATTAAAAATGTTAGAACATTAAAATTTGTGGAGTCAAGAAAAAACTTTTTAAATTTGGATATATGTTTTGAAATATGTATTTAAGCCAAAATTTTGAAATTGTCAACTTATATTATAATAACAAGAAATAATAACAGATGGACACGTACGAAGGACTTGGGATGGCTTCATTGATCTTATTCATCACTCAAAAGTTACTTCGAAGAAGAAAAAATAATATTTATTTAAGTACTTGTGCTAATTTAAAAATATAACTCTTTTTAATAGTTTTTTTTTTTAAGTTCTCTTTTTAATAGTTAAATTAATTAAAAAAAAGAAAAGAAAAAAAAACGAAGTGACGTTATGTGCTTTATGTCAATCTACTCTTCACTCACACAAACTTAATAATAATAAAAAAATCTCAATAGAAAAAAGATGAATAAAATTATAAATTTAATCATAAACTTTTAAAAGCATTTTATAACTCTCTAAACTTTAATTTTGTGTCGGATGGATTATTAAATTTTCAGTTTATATCTAATAGACTATTGATCTAATCGATATTTTTTTAAATTCATAAGTTAATTAGACATAAAATTAAAAGCTTGGAGTTTTATAAGATACATAATTCAATTTTATGTTTACAAGATCTATTAATTTAAAGGTTAATACTTATTAGATACAAAATTGAAAATTCATAGTCTTATTAAACACTTTGAAAGTTTATGAATTTATTAGACACAAAATTGAAAGATTAATAACCCGTTTGATACTTTTTAAAGCTTAGGGACTTATTTGACAAAAATCTTAAAATTTAGAGACTACACTTGTAATTTAACTCAATTTTTATCTTTACAATGATTTTACTTCTAACAAATGAATAATATAATTTCAAGTGATAACATGATGGACATATAGTTT
The DNA here is from genome assembly GCA_026257165.2 of Telfairia occidentalis. Taxonomy (NCBI): domain Eukaryota; kingdom Viridiplantae; phylum Streptophyta; class Magnoliopsida; order Cucurbitales; family Cucurbitaceae; genus Telfairia; species Telfairia occidentalis. The sequence goes on from JAOANK020000005.1 coordinate 911,379, forward strand.
TTTTAGCTAACAATATGTGAGATGAAGATCTGAACTTCTATTTAACTTTGTCGAAGATATAAGTCGAATGCTTTTTAAGTTAACCGATAGACATATGTTTTTAAATTTAAGTTAGGTTGAGATAAATATGGAATAAAATAAATACTAAGAAACAGAAAAATAATAAAAAAATTAGAAACTAAAATATATAGATGATGTGAAACAGAAAGTGGAGGAATTGAAATTAAAAAAAGAAATTGTTTAAAAGAAAAAAAAACAGTTCATGGAAAACAGACCGCGGCGCCACGCGTCATCACGAAGCTCGGTGGCTGCGTACAATAGCCTCTAATCAGTGATATCAGATCCAAACCGGGCCCCACAAAAAAAAAAAAAAAATTACTCCTTTAACTTTTCAAACAGAGTGGCGCGTGGGGAACACATGCCACCCGGCTCCAAAAACCTGGGGGGGCCCCCACCCGTTTGGTCGGTTCGGGTCATGCCACCGCATGGAGACCAATTTACAAGTTACAACTCCAATCTCCATGTCGACACGTGGCAAGCATCCCCGTCGATGTCGCGATCCAACGGTCGAGATCTCATTTCTATAAAAAAAGAGTTGTTTAGAGGGAGTCGATCTGTCAGTTTATTTAAGAGGAGTGGGTAGGGTGAAGAGCCCCAGATTCAGACTTGAGAATCAGCCATTTCTATTGTTTTGAACTCTCACTCTTTTTTCTTTTTCTTTTTGCAAATCAACTTGAGTTTTTTTTTTTTGTTCTTCAAGAAGTTGGTGCCAAATATGGGCGTTTTGGATCATTTATCTGACTATTTCGATTGCACTTCTCACAGTTCCAAGCACAAGAAACGCAAGCAATTGCAGGTAAATTCCTTCAATTTCTCTCTCTGCAACTCATGATTTGAGTTCAAATTTCTGATGACCCTTTAATTTTTTAATGTTTTTGGGTGTTAGAATTTGTTTCTGTTCAAAAACCCAGATGCTAAAATGTGGGGGTTCTTTTGTTTTAGCTTAGAAAAGTTTTGAACTTGAACATAACCCAGTAGAGTTTTCCTAAAACCCAGAAAATTAAACCAAAGTTTTTGTCTTTTGGCAATAAAGTGGAAAAAAAAAAAGAAAAAAAAGATGATGTGGAAATTGGATTTTGAAGATCTGTGAGCAGTGACAAAGCACAAAACACATCATACCTTTGTACGTTGTCTTGCAGTTGTCGACAGAGATTCATTGGTTCTGTTCTGTCATTTAATTCCATTTACCCATTAAAGTTACTATCTCTGCTTTTACAAAGCTAAATTTAGTCTAAATTACATGACATATTTTGCATATTAATGAGCTAATGAGTTCAATTCAGCTGACTATGTTTGCGATTTATTATATAATATGGTTTAGAGTCAATGGAGTAAAATTAGAGTATGATAAGGAATAAATTGAAACTAAGTTCGAACTATAGATACTAATATTTGAGAGGGTTGACGTGGCAGACTGTGGAGGTGAAGGTTCGAATCGATTGTGAAGGGTGCGAGCGGAAGGTGAAGAGAGCATTGGAGGGGATGAAGGGGGTGAAGCAGGTCGATGTCGATCGCAAAGCCAACAAAGTTACGGTGGTCGGCTACGTCGAGCCGTCGAAGGTGGTGGCGCGTGTGGCGCACAGGACGGGCAAGAAGGCAGAGCTGTGGCCGTACGTGCCATACGACGTCGTGGCGCACCCCTACGCGCCGGGAGTTTACGACAAGAAGGCGCCAGCGGGGTACGTGCGGAAGGCCGACGATCCACAGGTGAACCAGCTTGCACGTGCGAGCTCCACCGAAGTGCGTTACACGACGGCGTTTAGCGACGAGAACCCCGGGGCTTGTGCTGTCATGTGACGTCGTCGTTCTTTTGTAAATGCGCTGTAAAAATCGAGCACTATATTTTGTGTATTTTTTTTTTGTGTGGTTTTTTTTTTTTTTTTTTTTTTTGGTTTTGTTTTTTTTTTGTCAGTTAAATTAATTTGTATTGATTTGGATATTTTTCCTTTTTAGTCAAAAAGATTTGTATTACTATTGGCTGTCATGGCCTTCGGTTGGGCTTGCTTTTCAATCAATCTTCATTTCTACATTCTAGAGTTGTGTGGATATTTTTTGTAGAAAAATAAAAAATTAAAAAGACCATTTTTACCATAAATTTTTAATTTTATCAAGTTAAATTCTATTTACCTTAAATTTAAATAACTGTTGTAACTTTTATCTTATATTTTTGTACCAGTTTAAACTTAAAACCAAGTACAATTCTTCACAAACTCACTAATTTAATGTAAGTCAAACGAAGCAGAAAAATTCAGCTTTGGTATTGTATTTCTTTGGAGTTCTATTAATTTTCTACTAGGTTTCATGTTTTATTTTATTATTCATTGAATGAACGTACCGATATAATTTTTTTTAAGATATACTTAAAACAAAAATTTATTGGATTGCAGTATTTATTTAAGTCTAAGAACTAAATCAATGAAATAGGAAATTTAAGGTAAACATTTATACTCGTTGTCAAGATTAAGATAAATATGATATAGAATATATAAAATTCCAAAAAATTATACGAATTATTGTCACTTTTTTTTTTCAATCAAAGTAATTGATATCATCATGTACATTTGATGTCAAATGTCATTAGCCTCTCCATTGACAGCCGAAGTTCCATAATTGCCCAAAATGGCCCATCATTTTTTCTGATTTGGACTTTGCGCTCCTCATGCCGACAATGGAAAATAGACCATACATAAATATAATTACTTTCTAAAATTTGATTTTCATGTCATTAATTTTGTGTGTATCATAATATTTGGGAAATAATAATCAATTGATTTCATATGACTATGAGAAATAAAGGAGACGTATATGATTTTGCTTTCTCATGAGGAGCTGCCGTAATTCACGTCTGCGTTATTTTAACCTAAATTACACGTTTCTTTGTGTTATTATCGTAAGTCAAATGAAAAGTAAGGATTCAAGCTTCGACACCATAAAAAAAAAATTCTTAAACCAAACCGAATATAGCTAAATTAGTTAAGGTATAATTTTCCTGACCAAAAGATTATAAGTTCGAATCCCAACCCCCACGTTGTTGACTTAAAAAAAAAACTAATCTTTTTACCTTTTTTTTAAGTACCTAATCTTTTTATTAGTTGAGTTATCTTTAAGTTTTTATTTTATTTTTTATTTTTTTACTTTCACTTTCTCGTTGACTACTTGATTGGAAGAATGGAGAATAAATAAGAAAAGAGTAGAAAAGTGCCTTTTTGAGAGAGATATTAATGAAAAAAATTAGGAAAAAAAAAAAAATTTATCCCTTAATTTAGTTAGGTATATCAATTTCTACCTTAAACTTTCAGTTTCATTAAATTGAATTCTAAACTTAAATAGGTATTGCAATTTTTTCTTCTATTCAATTTCCATTACATTCATGCCCTAATTTTAACAAAAATCAAATAAAAATCTCTCTAAACTCACTACTTTGAAAAATCGGTCATAAAACACCTTTTTTTTTTTTAGTTTAACAACATGTGGAGGTGGAGAGATTCAAATTCATGACCTCTTGGTCAATAAGATATATTTTTAACCAATTAAGCTATGCTCGGTTAGGCAACAAAACCCCTTGTTGTGAAGAGATGAAATTGAAAATTTTTTCCTAAAAAAAAAAATTCATCACTTCTCTCTCTCTCTTTGACATGAATGGTTCATTGTTTCTTTTCATATTGAAATTGAAACCATTGTTATTATTTAATTTGTACAATTGCTTTCTAATCTAATAGCTTTAATGAACAAAAAAACAGAAAATAAAAGGAGAAACAAAAATGAAAGACTTGGATTCAAGTTGAAGATAAGTCTCACAAATGTGCACTTTTCTTCCATCCACAAGGCCACTATTTATTAAATATTAACTATAAAATAGAATTTTAAAGATTTTCATGAAGAAAAAGAATGTAAACATAATTATGAATATGAACAGATTGCTAATTCAATAGATAATCATGTTTCATTAGAAATAACATTTCATTGCTCACAAATCATTATCAATTTTTCAAATCAAGTAATAGTTCATCCACATGTTCAATGGTTGTGGACGTTCTAGTTTTTAAATTATATACGCTTAAAGTAGATGTTCAATTCTTGTATGCCAAATTGAACATAACTTAATTGGTTAATATAGAATCTCTCCAATCAAAAAGTTGAGAGTTCGACTTTCTACCCCCACATGTTGTTGTTGAACTAAAAAAAAACCTTCAAAATATCTATTTTTAATCCTCAAACTTTCAAAATATATATAATCATTTTAGTCCACGTATTCATTTTTAGTTTTATTTTTATGATTCTTTTAACAAATGAATAATATAGTTTCAAGTATATGCATTAACGTGCCTATCATGTAGTTGACATAAGTTACAAAATAATAGTAAAGACCAAAAAAGTTAATCTTTTAAATATCTTTTAAAAGTTTAAGAAGTGAAATAGATATTTTAAAAATTCATTGAATAAAATGAAATAAAACCAAAATAATATTAAGGTTTAAATATAATTTTGGTCACTGAACTTTCAAGTTTGATTCATTTTGATTCCCGAACTTTTAAGTTTGTTCTATTTTATTCTCCGAACTTTAAAAATGTTTGTTTAAGTCATTGAACTTTTAAAAAGTAACCATTTTGGTCCTTATTATATAATTATGTTATCTAATATTTATTTTTTGAATGCTCGTTTTCAACCTATGTGATTTAAATACATGCTCACAAGTCACATTAACATGCTCATACATATATTTGAAGCTATGCAATTAATTTGTTAAAAATAAAATAAAAATAGGAACCAAACTTATTCCTTTTTGAAAATTTAGGGTCCAAAATGAAACAAACCTAAAAGTTTAGATACTAAAATGGAACAAATTTGAAAGTCTAGGGACCAAAATAAGATTTAAATATAATATTAAACTAGTAATACATAAATAGATATAAAGCTGAAAAATATAATTTAAATGTGAAGTGGGCTGGGCTTGATAATCTCATCAGCGGCCCAAATTGTTCAAATCTGTCCACCTATAAAAAGGGCGCCACCTTCAACGACGCCCACGAATTTTAGCGGGAAAAGGGTTTCACGAGGCAGTTGGAATCATAGCAATGGCGGGAGAACAAGAAGGCGGTGCTGATGAGGTGGTGGAGGAATTCACCATCTGGAAGAAGAACTCTCCCTACTTGTACGATCTTCTCATTTCTCAATCGCTGGAATGGCCATCTCTCACCGTCGATTGGGTTCCTTCGGCGCCATTTCCTCACCAGGCCAACCCATCTCTCGCCGTCCACAAACTCGTCCTCGGAACCCACACAGCTGAGGGCGTCCCCAATTTTCTCATGGTGGCTGATGCTATTTTACCTGTCAAAGCATCCGAAACCAGAATCGACATTAGCGGGGAAAACCCCCTTATACCTCAGGTTAGTGATGGATTGTTACTTTGTGCGAGGCAGGTGTTCGATGAAATGACTAGCTGAAAGTGTATGATTTTTTGTGTTTGGTTTTGATAGATAGAGATAACCCAGAAGATAAGTGTTGAAGGGGAGGTGAACAGGGCGCGGTGCATGCCGCAGAACCCAGAAATTGTTGGTGCAAAAACGAGTGCCTGTGAGGTGTATGTTTTTAATTGTACTAAACAGGGGAAGAAGATTGAGGGAGCTCCGTGCGACCCTGATTTGAGATTGAGGGGTCATGATAAAGAGGGTTATGGGTTGTCTTGGAGCCCGTTTAAGGAGGGTTACCTCTTGAGTGGCTCAAATGATCAGAAAATCTGTTTGTGGGACGTGTCTTCCATGGCTGAAAAGAAAGTGCTGGATGCTATGCACGTTTATGAGGTAAATTTTAGGGACTGAAATTTTCGTTTCTTGTTGCTTTTAACTTAAATGGTACTGTGATTTATGTCACTCGTGATCGCTATTTTTAGGCTCATGAAAGCGTGGTCGGTGATGTGTCGTGGCATTTGCAGAATGAGAACTTGTTTGGATCTGTAGGGGATGATTGCCAGTTGGTGATATGGGATTTGCGCACAAACCAAACTGGGGATTCTGTGCGAGCTCACGAAGAGGAGGTAATGCCATTCTAAACCTTTTACTAACATTACGCAAGTAACGCTTTGCTCGCTTACAAGTTAACGCTATCAAACTAAGTGGTTGAAGAAAAACCATGTCCGCTGAGTGTCACAGAGAGGGAGAGAATGCGTGTTACATCAAGAGAGAGGGAGGATACCGTGCTTGTTATAGAGAGAGATAAGGGGTGATTATGCTCCGATGGTTGTCAAACATAAGGGGAAGGGAGGGAGAATTTCGAGGTAGTAATGAAAGAGAGCGAGGGTAGGATGATTAGAAAACATTATTTATTGGGTATGCACACTCTGCGACCACACTTTCCGACTGACGGAAGAATTTCGGTTGGAGATTAGTTTGATGGATTTCAGTCGGTTTGATCATTGTTTTTTTCAATTTTTTGATTTCCCCACTAGTTGTTTGACACAGTGAACAATTTGTTTCCACTTTCCTTAACTAGTTTCTGAGTCTGGAGAAGTGCATATGATGTAGACTAGACACGTAGGTTCATCTTTCTATTTGCAGAAACTAGAGGTGAAACAATGGCAATTTGGGTAGCTGAGGTGACACATCATGGTTAAAATTTTACAGTCTGAGTTAGAATATCTCATTGAAACACCATAACCCCTTTCCCTGGTGACATTGAAACCAACAAGTTTTTACATTGACTTTGTATTCTGTTAGCATAAACTTTTTGTTCCATGGATTATTGGCTATTGCAGGTGAACTATGTTTCTTTCAATCCGTACAACGAATGGATATTGGCAACAGCATCATCAGATACCACCGTGGGTCTATTTGATCTACGTAAACTTGCCGAACCACTTCACGTTCTTAGCAGCCACACGTATGTCTCTACATACCACTCTCGGATCATCAGTCTTAATTTCAACGAATGTTATTTTGTGTCTGTTATATCTTCTATTGTGATTGTTTCTTATGTCAGCTATGTGGTTGTTGTTAAACTAAAGTGGAGTATGTGTTGATTTGTATTTGGGTGACAGAGAAGGAGTGTTTCAGGTGGAGTGGGATCCTTATCATGAAACTGTGTTGGCATCTTCCAGTGATGATAGAAGGTTGATGGTGTGGGACCTCAACAACATAGGAAATGAGCAAGATGGAGATGCTGAAGATGGGCCTCCAGAGCTGCTGTTTTCACATGGAGGTCACAAGGCTAAAATATCAGACTTCAGCTGGAACAGCCATGAGCCATGGGTCATTTCAAGTGTGGCTGAAGATAACTCAGTTCAGGTCTGGCAAATGGCCAAAAGTATTTACCGATGATATCTACCGAAGCTGAAGGATACATCGGGTGAGATCCATTGTTCAAACTTTTAGCCATTTTGAAGGTTTTCAGATATATTAGGTGTTGTCTTCTTGTGTTTCTGTTGCTGTTTTTGACAGAGATTTCTCACCCACCAACATGACACCTCATTTGCTATTCAAACTCAATTTACTAATTCCCTCTCACCTCACTAAAAACCATACTCCAAACAAACAATTTAAGGGACCCCATGATGCGAGTCTTTTTTTGTTTTTTGTTTTTTTTTAAAAATATATAATTGTTTGATAATCCCTTTTGATTTGAATTTTCAGAATTTGACAAATATTTTTGAAATTGCGTGTAATTTTTTAAAAAAATAAGCTTTTGTTTTTAAAATTTTTACTTTTTCTACACTATCTTTCCCTCCCTCTCATGTGTCTCTCTCTAATTTGTCTTTCTAAAATTTGTTCCTATACAGTTTCTCTTCTCTCTCTAACTTATTTTCTCCTCAATCATCTCTCTTAAGCTTCTATCTATCACCTTTGCGAATAAAAAAGAGAAAAAAACGAAGGCTCTCCATCAATTTTTCTCACTAACTCATCTCTAACATTTTTTTGCTCTCTTCAATATCTTATTGATATGAATATAATTAAAAATTGAAACTGAAAACAGTTATATTTAATTTTTTTAGTTTAATAATATGTGAAGATAGAGATTTACACTTAGGTTGCACGTGGGTAATAACTATATTTAATTTTTATAATTAAAAAAATAAGATCTTCACTTGATAATTATTGCATAGCCGATTAAAAAATATTAAAAAACTTTTAAAGAAAAATTTAAAATACATGTTTTGCACTTTTATTTTTGAAAAATAAAATGACAGTAGTTATCAAACGCGCTTAATCATTATGTTCTAAATAACGTGTCAAAAAAAAAAAAGAAAAACTGACCCTGAAGAAAAAAATTCCTAGAATTGCTCCTTAGAAAACTGCAATCGAATATTGAACAAAACCAATAAAATTGGAGGCTTTGCCTTTTGCTTGTTTTCATAGAGAAAAAGGCCAACAAAATAAAACGATGTCTGAGTCCCATTTGGAGCTCTTCACTCTTGCCCCTACTTCAACTAATTACAACTCCGCTAAATTATTCCATTTCACTTCTCAACATTCAAAGATGTGTATAGAACCCGGAGTGCTACATATGAAAAGGCCTCGCCATTTCGAGTACCTCAAATCGGTCGACTGGAGACCGATAATGAAAAGATAATCAGACGTTGCAGTCGTACGACAATACACTTATTGGTCATGGTATGCACCGCACAGGCACGAACGGGATCGAGTTGTTGATGTCGAATCGATCAGTTCATCAGGTCCATGTCTCTTTACGGCTTCCTCCTAATAAAGAAATGGCAAAACGAAAGAGTTACAACTTCAATAAAAGTAACCAATTAAGTGCCACCAAGACTTGAGTATATCCAATTCATAATGGAATGTCTCCTTTTCATGATCCTGGAAAAAGTTGGATACATCTATAATTCACAAGCAACTTGGTTCAAAAAATGAAACTTTATTTTTGCTATCAGAAAAGAGAAAAAGATCAAGGAAACCCTCAAAGTGGTCAACAGTTGACACTGTTTTTTAAAAGGGTGGCCAAACAACGACATAAATTATGAAATTAAAGGACTTCTAGTGCAAATAACTGGCTTATCCTATGCCACAGTTAATAATTAGCCATCTTCTGGTTTATAGGAATGTCTTTCAGTCACAGCAATGTTCTATTTCCTATTTACCTGAACTTGGTCTAGGTATCCGATCATTTGAAAAAAGATATCTTTACAAAAATTTGGACAGATGGGATCAGATCTATGTTCTAAATTTGTGACATACTTGCAAGCTAAGAAGCGGACACGGACACGGACACGATACGGAGATACGCCAATTTCTAAAAAAGTAGGACATGAACACATTGGAGATACGTTATTTATTATTATTTTTTTTAGATATATGTATTTATATGCATCTATTTATTACTTTATAATAGATAAAACAGGTAAAGTTAACATAAAAAATGAAATGCACCTCACTAAAAAAGTATAAAATGTCAAGTCTTTTGTCAATAACTCAACCACATTACATATTATCCAACAAATTTAACCTACAAAACAAAGTTTACAACACAATAGAGTATTCGAGAAGTATCTATAGATTGTTTGTTATCTATATTTTTATTTAAAAAATTCTTAAACGTGTCCAAGAAGTGTCCGTAGCATGTCCATAAAAAGTCCAAAAATAAAATAAATAA
>JAOANK020000005.1:948899-959974 GCA_026257165.2 Telfairia occidentalis
AACTTTTAATTTTCTGTCTAAAATGTCCTTAAACTTTAAAAGTGTCTAATAAGTCCCCGAACTTTCAATTTTGTGTCCAACAAACAAATGGACAAGTATTTGATGCTCTAGACTTTTTTCCTTTCACCAGCTAAAAGAAGACAAAGTTCATCACCTCCTACTCAGGAATTTCATCCCTCAAAAATTTAATCATGCACTCACATCATTTTCTTCACATGATAAGGAAGTTAGAAAAATTTTACATTCTTTATTCTTTTAATTGGTCATGTAGTAGTTCATTTGCATGACCAATACCAAGACTGGCTATGCCCAGCCCAGTGTACCTTAAACACAAAATATTATCTAAAGACAGCAGTTGGTATTTCAAATCATAGCATAGTTAACTTTGAGAGGTTTTTGAACCCCAAAGCTTGTCCGAAAATCTAACTGTCCTTAGATTATCATCAACAGCTTCCTTACACTTCATGATTTCAATTCAAGGTCCAAAGATTTAATTGAGAGACATAAACTACCAAGAGACACACGGGCAAAAAGAAGCACGATGGCAATTTTGAATGACTGCATACATTTTTAAACTAATATCTAAATGAGTCAGACAACATACATCATCGTGGTCATCATCTTCATCATCTGAAAAATCATCATCTTCAATCACCAATTCATCATCAACCTCAGCAGGGGATACATCTAATTCCTCGTCCTACAAAGAGCAAAAATACTGAAAGTAAATAGTGATAAAAATTGTAGATAAATTGTAGAAGGGTTGTAGAAGAGTAAGAGCCAACTGTTAGTAGGATGAAATCACCGTATAAAATAAAAATATCCATAAGTGCACCTCCACATGCCATGGCAATAATATCCTCTACTCCTCAGGCAAGAAAGTTTAAAGATTTAGAGAAGGATCCTCTCTTTCTTTGGATGGTCTGTCTATTTGGATGGCCTACAGCTTTACCAAACAACCCTACTTTTCTTCTCTCCTCTACCCTTGTGGGCCACCCCTTCACGAAGGAAAAGGGGATTCCATGGATGTACTTTGTTAGGGCATTCTTTTGGGTAATATGGATGGAAAGGAACCAAAGGATCTTTCAAGATAAAAATCTCTCTTTTGATCCTTTTTTTTTATGCTATTATCTTTTTGGTCATTACTTAATGTAAATGCTCTCATCTCTTTCACCATTATAGCTTTTCTTTTTTGTTATCCAATTTGAGAGATTTTGTGTAACCCCTTTGGAATGAGGTTTCGCCCTCTTTTGTAATTTTCTACCATCAATGAAATTGTTACTTTTACAAAAAAAAAAATTAAAAATGACAAGCTACATCGGACATCTCTTCCCACATTTCTTTTAACCATATCTCCTAGAGTTTGGCAAGGACTACTTTCCTCCAAAATGACGAAGCTTTCTTTCAATAATTCATGCCACATAACTCCTGAGCTTTTAAGTAGAGATTTCATGATAACCTTTCTTTTTAAATGATTTCAAGATTATCATCAATAATTACTTCCACCAATCCCCATTTTTTGTATTAAAAATAGAAAGAACTGTCTCCAGATTTCTAGTTTCAACTGCTTACGGAGGCTTAAAGAACCAGCGTTACTTATCAGAATTTTCATCTGATTAGTGTGGTTAAATTTCACAAACATATACTCCACGCCACATATATGGTTATATGATGCCATGGTCGAAACATGGTAGCGTTAGGAAATAATTAGTTACTGCTTTTACTTTCCATAATCAAGCCCCCAGGTATGCAATTCTTGACATTAGAGAGGTCTTGTGCTCTACTACTTACTCTCTTCCATCCTTATTTCTGCATCCTCAATAAACTCAGTAGCTTATTCCTCTAACTGGTAACTGCCTTGTAACCATCCCAACAACATAACAGCTAAGAAGAACTACCTGGCCAAGTCAACAAGTAGAATTACTTATCAACAACCACACTCCCCTCCACTCCTTACAAGTTACAAAAGTAAATCAACCAGTAGGCCAAGGAGCCCTGTCACATCATTAACTCAAAAGCACTATCACCATAATAGTTTGAAAATTACATTTTTTGAAACAAACAAATGTGATGTTTCATAAACTAGGAGCCAATAAATGACAACAGAATTAGTCTCCTAAGTTGATTAAGAATAAGGTTGCATGTAGTAGCCCAGTTCTGCCTCAAGAGAGATACCTTGCTATGTCTCTTGTAATATATTTTTTTTAATCTCTTGTAATTAGTAAAACTTGCACAGTTGAATAGTTAAGCAGAAGACTTTATTTACCCGGTTTAACAAAGGTCTCTATGGCATATGAACATTCAACATCAAACATCAGCACTGACTGTCTTTCAATCTCTGACATTAGAAGTTCTAAAAATATCTTAAAGCTATGGTAAAGAAGAAACAGCACTCGTGACCAAGCTATATAAACTATATTTTCAAGTATAGCAATACCCTGATCTTGGAAAGTGAATTTCTTAATTGTAAATTTGCTTTATCATTAAAACATGGAAATTTGGTATTTGAGAGTAACATACCTCAGATGTAGAATCCCCATCTACAGGTTTCATTTCAACATCTTTATCAAAAGCTGCTCTTCTACGAACAGCATTCCTAGTTTGAGGTCCCTCCTGAGCAGGTTTTAAAACAGCTTTACCCTTTCCTTTGGATGGACTTGTGTTTTTCACTTCCGATGGATCCTTTTTAGCATCATATACTATATTTATAGAAGACCTAGATCTTGTAGATTGACGACAAGCAGTTGAAGGAATTGAAGTTGATGGAGATGGAGTAGCAGTGAGTGTGGCCCCTAGGTCTGAATTTCCTGAAGATGCCAGGTGCTTCTGGTCAGCACCAGACTCTCCTTGCTGAACACGAGGCCAAAGAAACTCCTCGACAGCAGCCAAGCTTGCTAATGGATCAATAAGTACCACATTTGATGAATAATCACGAAGACCTTTCTCTCCATGAGCTCGAGAAAGGCACAGCTTTAAGGGTTGAGATAAAGCACTTAGTCGAGACGAAATGCGTGCACTACCATGAGATGATCCAGATGCATGACATATAAGTACAGGGAAACGCTCTAAGGAGGACAGAGCATCCTGAAGCTTCTGAACCAAAATAGTCATTGGAGCTACAGTTCCTTCAGTAATGGTTTCCGGAAGGGCTACAGAAACAAATGACTTAAATCTCTCAAGCGCTTGCTGGCGAAGCTTTGGCAGATTAGCTTCTGCAATTTTTTCCTTTGAGAAGTTCCCACAAGAAAAATAGTTCAGCAGAGCTGCAACAACACCACTACCAATGAATTCAAAAGTTGATACTCCATCCCCTTTGCCAAGTTCAACTAGCATTTCTGATATCAACCCAGATAAATCCTCCTCGTTTGTATAATTATCGATTAGGTGAACCCCAGAAGCGTTTGATTTTTCTGTTGCTTTAGCCCTCTGGTCATCACAACTGGCATTCAGCTTCATACAAAGATCCTTCAGATGTAAAAGATTATCAGTTACTCCCACTTCAAGGGCTCCAGGATCTGCAGGGAAGTGTTTTTCCTTTAAAGACTTGGCACAAGCACTAACTGCCAACCAAATATTGGAATTAGCAAATGGAACCTCCATCGAACTTAGAGGTGTGCTAGTCTTTGCAGAGGCAGTATTCTTAGATTCTTCCAATAAAATTCCATCCGGATATGGGTTACCACTACGCTGCCTGTATCGCCGAGTACGTGAAGATGTTCCAGGGACAGATTCACTATTCCCCACAGCAGAAGATATTTGAGTACATGCATGGTGTGGAGGAGAAGCTAAAATTAATTGGTCTATGGCATGAACCACACCCTCTCTGACAAACATCTTGGAGAATATTGCAGGAAGCTTGTCCATAAGAATTTCAGCAATATGGAGAGCAGGCATTAGGACATGCACATCTTTCGATACTAAAAGACTGGCTAAGAAGCTGGGAACCAAATTACAACACAAGCATCTTATGAGAAAAAAAAATGCTATAACAAAAACACAAAACAGGTGCCGCCAGATGAATGTAACCACATGAAAATAATAATCATTACCTTGATAAGTTAGTAACAGTTAGTAGAGATTGAATCATCTCTGCCGAGCTGAAATAAATCAGTTTCCCAATAACTGCGAGACATTTGAAGGGGACAGCACCATTTACGCTTGATCCATGGATCTAATTTAGATAAGAGAAATATTAAAAAAATAAATAAATAAAACTAATCAAACATAGTCGACCTCCAAATGGCAGGCACATGAAAAAGCTAACCTGTATCAGAACAGGGAGGAGATCCATTCCAAATTGTTGAAGAAGCTCTGGATGATCATTTATTAGTTTCTCACGAGCTGAATTCTCAGGACCACCGCTGTTAGTGCCTTCTTGTTTCTCATGAGGGGCAGATAAATTCTTTACAGCGAAACCTTTAACAACCACACTAAAGTTGACAGGAAGGGAGATGGTTCCATGTGGCAGAGGGGGCAAAAGCTCATTTGCCAGATTGACAATCTCAAATATCTAGAACATGGAAGAAAAATGAAAAACAATAATAGTATTGACTAATTAAAAGAATAATAGTATTAACTTTCAGATTGCAAGTCCTCCAGTTTTTTATTCATTGTATTCAGAAATAATATTTAGCTACATAATAGATATATCTTGACAACTGCCCAAACAAAATGAAGGGAGAGACCCGGTCAATTAGAATAAATCTAAAGAAGACGTTGAACAAAAGAAACAATTGCCAGCAGAAATAATTTTCTCAATTTGATTTCTTATCGTTCATGTCAAAACCATTTATTCCCAGATGACATCGATGTTATAGGATACTTTGCTAGGATTGAATTCAACAGTGACTACCTGCTCCGGTGGCCTACTTAATGCAGGTGGAACTGATAAGTTAGCACAGATGCTGGAACCAGATAATATATCTTTAAGAGTGCCGCTGATACCAAGAAGAAGTAAAGTTTTGGCTCCTAAGTGCGACCCACTCGCACACATGGAAAGAATTCTGATTAAACCCTACAATATTATTTTATAGAAAGTATCAGTACCTAGAAGAAAGAGGTCCAATACTTGAAAGCAGACATCTTAAGTTTAAACTTACTGTATAAGTAGATGTGCTTAGAGATGACTGTCCTCTAGAATTGCTGGTAGATATTAGAGATGCAGCTTGCATAACTAGTCCATGGTTGCACAGTTCATCTAATTTATCGGGTGATGATGCAAATGTTTCAGCAATTTGAGTCAAACAAACTGATGTGTGCTCCAACACCTATTCAATATGCAAACTGAACACGATGAAGAAAAAGTAAATCTAGAAGAGGCTTTCAAATGTTTTATTTAAATTAAAAACCACAGCAGATAAATCCACCTTTGCATCGTGATACTGAAGAAGGTTGGTCAAAAGTGGAACGGCCTCCATGACAAAGTCAGATGCATCTGAAGGGAGTTTCTTGCATATATTTGCAGCAGTGGACAATGCTACACGCTGGAAAGGAACACGTATTTATTAATCTAAATCATTCTGCTATTTAGATACGGTGCTAAACATCGTATTTGTAATTCAAGGATTACCTGGACTCCGGTGGAGAAGAAATCCAGATATGAAAGTACGGCCATAAGAGACCCAGCTCGCAGACAGACAGACGGATGTTCTTGGGATATTTTTTTTAGAGCTTGAAGAGACTGTTGTTTGCAAAAAATTACCACATCATTTATTATATCTCATATGCAGATCGGCCAGAAAAACATTCAATTCTTGATGAGTGTGAATTAAGAATCTCAAAGAGGGCAATTACGCATATATAAGATGAAAAAGCAGCGTCAGCGACTCAGCGACCATAGAAGTTTACAACAAATAAAGTTCAACATTTGCCACAACCAAACATCGGTAATGATCCTCCAGATTATAAATTGTGTTCTTATACTAGTTGACTAGTTGAGAATAACTTAAAGAAACAAACCTGTTCAGCCAAGTCCATGTACTCAATAGTCAGCAATCTTGCACAGAAGGAAGAAACTGCACCGTAATGCACAACCGCAGCACAGGAAGATGGTAGCACGTCACACAAATGCGTTAGTGCCCTGGCGGCAAGTAGCATAATGTCTGGGTTGCTCTCGTGATTGAGCAACAACACAAGCACGGGAACAAAAGAATCAACTGAAAAAGTACTCAGCGATTCTTCAGTGCCTATAGAAAGCATCTCGCAAAGTTGTGACAGCGCTTCTACTTGCCTCCCCTCTTCACCATCAGCTCTCAGCCCAGATAGGATCTTCTTGAGTCGCCCGCTCTGATGCGAAGCTGAAGCAAACCCCATTGCAGAAGAAGGAAGGAGATCATCGAATCCAGCTCCAAGCTTCCTGAGAAGCCCTTGGAGTGCACTAGTCGCTGAAGAAAGATTTGGGTGTAAAATCCCTTCGCCTTCGCTGTCATTGTCTTCATCATCTACTCCAGCAACTCCATCCATGTCCAATCCTAAGCTTCGCACTGTATCCCTATCTCTATTTCTATCCGTATCTCTATCTCTATCCCTAATCCTAACCTCGTGCTCTTTTGCCTTCCCCTTATCCGAATTCTCCTTATTCGAGTTTTTCCCACGGCGACGGGACCGAGACGATTCACTGGTCGATTCCATTGGAGTGACAGCGGCCGATGGTTCGTGGACCCGAGAAGAACGCAACCTGGTCGATATCGAAGAAGCAGCAGAAGCAGGTTTGAAATTCGAGGGAGAAGAAGCAGAAAGACGTACGCTCTTGTTGGCACGGCTGGTAGAACCCGACAAGGAAGAAGAAGAAGAAGAAGAAGAAGAAGAAGGCGCAGCTGAGGAGGCCTCCGCCCGCTTCCGGCTCCGAGTTTCCATACACAGACCCCCAGCGCTCAAAATTCACCGCCAAGCAGCGATCAAACAGCCCCTGATCCGAATATTCTATGCATCATTGATCATTCGGAACCAACCCAATTAGTAGAAACGTGCGAAATGGGAATATCAGTACAATCCACTGGAAATGGCGGAAATTACAATACGGGACCAAATTTCGAACCCACCACTGGAAAGTAAACAAACAACCCAAATGGCAAATACCAAAAAACAGAAAGTAAAGATTCACCGTCTGGTGTAATCGACAAATGTGAACATGGAAGTCAGAATAATGCTACATCATGCAGAGAGAGAATGTGGGTGTGATTGTGAATGTAAATGTGATAAACCCTAATTAAAATAATGAAGAAATGGCAATGGAATTTGGAGGCTTTTCCAATCTGACTGAATCTCCTCTTGTCAAATATATATCTTATCCTTCCCAATGTACGCAGTGAACTGTGCCAGGCTGAGCCAGGTATTTATACGGTGCTGGTACCCAAGTTCCATCTTCCATCTCAATATTTTTATTTTAAAGGCTATAAACTGGAATAATAATTTCATATTTAAAGAATGAAAATATTCAGAAATCAAAATAATAATTAAAAAAAAATACCAATTTTTATTATGTAACGGCTTAATATTTATGGTTTATAAATGTCTTAAATCTTAATCAATTTATACGTCTACGAAGGTAAGAAACTTCATTAAATTTTAGGGAAAAAGTCAAATTTAACCCTTTAATTTTCAATTGGTATCAATTTTCACTCTAAACTTTAATTTTATCAAATTAGACCATAAAGTTAGATAAAATATTATAATTTTTAACATCTATTCAATTTTTACTAATGCATCTATTAGCTTCAATTAAAAAAAAGATGCAAACAATTCAAAGAAACTCATTAATTGAATGAAAACCATGTTTTGCACAATTTTTAAATTTGACTAATGCCCAAAATCGATAACTAAATAATTCTCACGAACTTATGAAATTCAACCAACAAAAAACAACTATAATGTTGCTTTTATTTGAATCGTACCAATTTCATATCAAATATATGTTTATAATTCATTGGACTTACATGAAAAAATACAGTTTCAACTAATGTTCAACCAAAATCCAGTAAAAAGAAGTTGCAATACTTATAAAGTTTAGGAGGAATATTACAACAATTATTAAAGTTTAAGGTGTAATTCGATGAAAATAAAAGTTTGGTAAAAAACAATACACATATGTTTTTTTGAAGCAATACACATAGTCAAGTTGAGGGGTTGATTTTGATCATTTTCCTAAATTTTAACAATAGATTTTTTTTTCAATTCGAACCTGATTTCGTGGATATGTCATATATTATTATCATTGCAAATGTCAATAATTCAATACTCAATTTCATAATTTTGGAACTAAAAAACAATTTAATTTTTTTTTTTTGCGATAATAACTAAATAATTCCAAGATAAAAATATATATATATACATTTGAACGACACGTGGCAGAAAGCAAATAGTACTAAAATTTTCCCGCGTTCAATGAGATAGGGAATGAGGGAATTCGGCCGATGATTCCAACGAC
Source organism: Telfairia occidentalis (assembly GCA_026257165.2). Lineage (NCBI taxonomy): Eukaryota > Viridiplantae > Streptophyta > Magnoliopsida > Cucurbitales > Cucurbitaceae > Telfairia > Telfairia occidentalis. The sequence goes on from JAOANK020000005.1 coordinate 957,325, forward strand.
CTTATTATTATTATTTGATTAATTTATTATCTTCCCCTCTACGGCTGCATCAACGAAACGAAATCTTTAAAATCCAATTTTATCGATTTTCTTTGTCATTTCTCCGCCACGCCATGAAAATCGCAAACCGGATCTCCCGATCCCGATTGGCCATTTCCGAGTTCACCGAATTATAAAGCTATCAACATTTTTTTCTCTACAAATTTTACGATAAAAACGGAAATAGAAGTGAAAAAACGCTTCGATTTCAATGATTACTTATGATATTGCCATTGACAGAAGAAAACGAAAATTATTCGAGATCCACATCCACTCTATGTTGTGGTCGTTGAAATCGAGAACGAAGAAGCTTGGGATTTGTAAAATTCCGTCTGTGGAATATTTTTATTGATTGATCTCTGCGAGTCAGACGGCGCGGGAAAATCGATGAACAGGGGGTTGATTGTATGGTTGGAGCTGAATACGAGGGCCGTGGGGAAGTTTTTCTGAATCCTGAAGGAGGAATTGAAATGGGTTTTTTCAGTACTGTATTGGGGCTTTTCGGTTTTGGATTTGGGATCTCCATTGGCCTTGTTGCTGGTTACTTTCTTTTCATCTACATTCAACCCAGTGATGTTGAGGTCTGTGCATATTTGCTAGCCGTTTAACATAACACATTGGTTTCGCCCTTTCCTTGAATCGGTTGTTCATTTCATTTCATTTCTCGTTGTGTTCTGCTACGATCTGTTTGGTTGCTTGCGGAAAGTCTTGTTGAATTTTAGTGTTTTAACGTTTTTGCCAGTGTTATTCTTGGTTCTAACTTTATTTTGGATTGTTGAACTACGTAATATTGTAAGCGGGCATGATTTTGCTAGATATGCTGATATGCAAATTCATAGCAAATCGAGTTCGGTTTGTGGACAATTATCTATTTAATTGGTTATTAAAGCGTTTTATGGAAATGGTGCACGAAGTTCATCGGTATGCTCAAGCATTTACTTTGTAATTATTGAACTAAGCAGTATCTTGGAAAAACAATTCTATTACTAAGCTGGAGCCATTTTAGAGATTCATGATGTGATCTCCATGTTATCAGTTGCATCTGTTGCTGCAATCACAAGTTTATTTCTATGCACAAAAGCTTGACTGCTTAGCAGGATGGGCAAGGGGTAGAAGCTAAGATGGATGGTCAACCTTTGTCATTTGCCAACATCAGCATAGCTCAGTAGTTCGAATCCCCCACCCCATATTTGTGATGTAATATTTTTAAAGATAGATGGTCAAATATTTCAGTGCGTTGTCATCTAAATTCTATGATTTTTGAAGACTTTCTGCTGGAATGGCTAGGATCATGAAATTCGTCCACTTGTCGAAGAAGACACAATAACATTGCAGCGAATGCTTCCCGAGATCCCACTGTGGGTGAAATGTCCAGACTATGATCGTGTATGTAACTTGCATTAAATTCCTCGTCGCATTACTCGTTTGCATTTTCACTTAATTATTTAATAGTGATCCATCAATTTTTTTTTTAGGTTGACTGGCTTAACAAGTTTATTGAATATATGTGGCCCTATCTTGATAAGGTTTAGTCATCTCTGTCTCATCAGCAGTTCTCATTTTTAAGTTATTATCATTAGTATGATTTTTTAATTAGTTTGTTATGTTAATCTTACTGTCATTTTTCTTTTTCCACTTTTCATACCTTCTTTATTTCATGTGTTGACTGTTCGGAAATTTTTTGTCTTCTCCTGGCACAGGCAATATGCAAAACAGCAAGAAATATTGCCAAACCTATAATTGCAGAGCAAATTCCCAAATTTAAGATTGATTCTGTTGAATTTGAAGCCCTCACATTGGGGTCCTTGCCGCCGACTTTTCAAGGTGATGACGTGATTCAACTCTTCTTGGTTCCATATTAGAGTAATTTTATGTGAAACTATGGTTTGCATTTAATGTATGCGCACACTGAAGATTTTTAAGAAGTCTTCCATAGCATCTTATTTGTATTTTGTGAATGTGGAGAAAATTTAGAACTTTAACAATTTGACTTCCAAAGCATTCTATAAGAAGAGAAAAAGTGTATTTTTTAATGCAAATTAGTTATCTATTTTATAGTTATGTTGGCATCTTTGCATTGTAAGGTTGTGTGCTAGAGGCATCTCTCTGCACTCTAGATTGTCTTGAAATGAGGAGAAGCTAGAAAATCATAATTGGTATGAGATCATACAGTGAACTTTGCACTAGACAAGATTAGGGAAATACGACACTGCTAAATTGCATCATGTCATGTGGACCAAGAAATCTGTTGGGTGCCCATCAGATATGAATAAACTGATATATGTCATTATTTTCGGTTATATTTTATCTGTTGCTTGGAGAGATTTTAGTTTTCTTTTTAATCATTATTCTTATCGAAGTTCGCAACTGATATTTTCTCATGATTATTGTTCTTGTTAGGCATGAAAGTCTATGTTACTGATGAGAAGGAGCTGATAATGGAACCTTCAATAAAATGGGCTGGGAATCCAAATGTCCTCGTCGCGGCCAAGGCATTTGGACTGAAAGCAACAGTTCAGGTGAAATGTCTTTTCTTTTATTCTATGGATAAAATTTTAAATGACGTTTTGGATAATCAGACAAGACCATTGCCTGTTTTTTCTGTGGGGGG
>JAOANK020000005.1:960074-970840 GCA_026257165.2 Telfairia occidentalis
CGCTTTTTCTTCTTTTATCTGGCAACTACAGGTTATAGATTTGCAAGTTTTTGCGGCTCCGCGTATTACCTTGAAGCCATTGGTTCCAAGCTTTCCTTGTTTTGTGAATATCTTCGTCTCGCTCATGGAAAAGGTTTTGTGATCACGAGTCAGCATTACATTTGTTGTTGGTATTTACTCAAAGTTTTGTGACTGGAAACTTTTAATGTGTGATCCATTCCAATTTGCTTTGTTAACATTGAAGAATTTGGAGTCACCTAAATAGAAAGAAATTGAATAAGATATTCATATTCAATTTTTCCTGGAAATTATATAGTATATACCATTGGGAAAGTTTTAGTGCTGGTACTGGTTCAGCAGGCTAGGATGTAGACTCTCTCTCCCTGTCACATTTAGGAAAGATCCCTCTAGTTTAGAGCTCTGGTTTTATAAAACTTATGGTGTATTTATTGTATTTATCAATTTTGCTGATGGTTTTGCAGCCACATGTTGATTTTGGGCTAAAGCTTGTTGGGGCTGACCTAATGTCGATTCCGGGTCTCCACCAGTTTGTCCAGGTATTGGTGTTATGTTTCTATCCTGAGCCTGTATTCTCTCCCCTTACATTCTGACTTCATTTTCATGAGAATGAATAACATAGGATCTTGTATTATTAGCATGTATCAAACCGAACGCATGCATGTCCAACGTTCCATGTGAATCAATGTAGTTCATATCTGAAGGGAAGTTAGAATCATGCTTAGACGCTCAAAAGATGAAACATCTATCAACCTTTCTGATAATTCATTCTCAATAGGATGCACTTCTGTATTAGGAGCATAGCTATAATTGGCTGTGGTCATCCTCGGTTTTTTCGTGGAGAGATTGAAAGATTGAATGTTCAAAGAAGGCCAATCTGTCTCACTTTATTTTGCCCTTTCACATCTTAGTGTGAAATATAGAGACTTGGTTTAGATATGAAGTGCCATTGGCTTGGTTAATTAAGTCAGTAATTGTTGAGTAGAATTCAAATGAGTTTGTGTCACTTTCTGTCTGAGGCCAATATTTGGGAATCATGGTCATGATGGCATTGAAAACTGTAACTGCAGGAGACTATTAAAGATCAGGTTGGCAACTTGTATCTATGGCCTAAAACCCTGGAAATAGCAGTTATGGATCCATCAACGTATGTTCCTAAATTCTTTGTTTCAATGTTATGAAAATTGTGTTTAGGCTGCTCCTTTTATGTGCTAATATAATTGATTTAAATTTTATAGAGCCCTGAGGAAGCCCGTTGGAATTTTAGATGTGAAGGTTGTGAGGGCAATGAGGCTGAAAAAGAAGGACCTTTTAGGTGCATCAGATCCTTATGTGACACTGAAGCTTACGGAGGAAAATCTACCTGCAAAACAGACCACTGTGAAACATAAGAATTTGAATCCTGAATGGAACGAGGAGTTCAGTTTGGTGGTTAAAGATCCAAATTCCCAAGCGATAGAGTTCCAAGTTTACGACTGGGAGCAGGTTAGTAATTTTGATATCCTTTCCTTGGTTCTGTTCTATTTAGTTTATGTTTTTTATATTTTTGTTACTGAATGACCTAGTTAATGTTCAAAGGTTGGCAAGCATGACAAAATGGGCATAAATGTAGTTCCTTTGAAAGATCTTCTTCCTGATGAGCCAAAAGTCTTCACTCTTGACCTGCTGAAGAACGTGGACCCGAATGATGTTCAAAATGAGAAGAACAGGGGGCAGATTGTGGTTGAATTGATGTACAAACCATTTAAGGAAGATGAATTAGCAGGAGATTTTGATGAAACGCAGAAGGTAAAGGATGCTCCTGAAGGAACGCCGGAAAATGGAGGTCTACTCGTAGTTATCGTTCACGAAGCTCAAGATGTTGAAGGCAAGCACCACAACAATCCATATGTGAGACTTCTCTTCAGAGGGGAAGAGAAAAGAACTAAGGTACTTCATGATTCTAATTCATCAAAAAGATCTTGCTTTATTATCATCGTCATCTGGTTGGTATCAAGAAAGGATGTTTGATCTTATTGAAGAAATATAGTAGGACAATCAACAATGGAAACATTCATGTAACGAGCGACAGTTTCTAGAAATTTTTGTTTTTCCATGAGAATCAAAGTTGTACCAGTACATGTCTTGTTTGTGGAAAATGTTGTTCTTGTTCTCCTATCATCTCTTTTATAATGTTTCAGAACTCAGACTCTTGAGGCTCTCAGCCTCTTACATTACAGATAATAAATTTTCTTTTTACTCTTGCAGCGTATGAAGAAAAACAGAGACCCCAGATGGGAAGAAGAGTTTGAATTCATGCTGGAAGAACCACCCACTGAGGACAAATTATATGTGGAAGTTCTCAGCTCCTCCTCAAGAATGGGCCTCTTGCATCCCAAGGTACATGACTATCAACTGTTTTTCTTGCACAATATCAGAATACCCGATCGATGAAGAAATCACGATTTTGCATGATTTAGGGGTTAGGGACATATTATTGCACAAGTAAATAAGTAATATCTAGATTTAACCAGTGTTTGAAGAAAAACTCTGATATTTTTTGTTATAGGAGTGTACAAATAATCAGTACCTGGCAAGCTCGTGAGATGTAAGGACATTTAGAGCAGAATAGATCATGAGTCATGCTTCTTCTTGGAGAGAATGAAACTACTAATAGTTCTTTGTTAAACCATTGGTTTAAGGCTGTTCCAACCCTCTTCTTTAGGCTGAAACGTGATGTCTTTAGAGTGAGGTTGTGGTTGGGATGACTTTTCAAAGTAGTGTTTTTAGGTGAAGTTTCTTTTCTGGAGAAAAATATTTGTCTAGTGCTTCCTCTAAAAGCTTTTAAAAGTACTTCAAAGTTTTTTTAAAAATTTTTTAAAATTAAATTACAAGTTTCCTTTAAATTTCAAGCTTGCGTCTAGTAGGTCTTTCGACTTAAAAAATGTCTAATAGGTTCCTCAACTTTCAATTTTGTGTCTTATAAATGAGTTTTTGAACTTTCAATTTTGCATCTAATAAATTATCGATGTATTCAACATTTTTAAAATTAATAGATATATTAGTCATAGAATTTAATTTTGTGCCTACGGGAACTCTAAACTTTCAATTTTGTGTCTAACAAGTTCATGAATTTTAAAAAATGTTGATTGGGTCAATAATCTATAGATGCAAAATTCAAAGTTCAATGGCTTATTGTATACAAAATTGAAAGTAAGGCTTCATTAGACAGTTTTTAAAGTTCAGATACTTACTAGATACAATCTAGAGTTCAAGAACTAAACGTGCTATAAAGCCTATAAATTTTTTAAGAAAGTTTAACTATGTAACCAAGCGTCGTGGAAACTTTTAAGTTCAACAACATGTGAAGGTGGAGATTCGAACCCACGATCTTTTAGTCAATGAGATATATTTTAATTAATTGACTTATATTCAGATTGACAAACGTCATGCAAAGTTTTAAAAATACTTCTCATTCTTTTAAAAACTATATCAAACTCACCGATCTCAAAAGTGATGAGTGAGAGTCCTTTCTTGGAACAGGAAACCTTGGGGTATGTGGAGATCGGTCTTTCTGATGTTGTTAGCAACAAAAGGATAAACGAAAAGTACCATCTTATAGACTCAAAGAATGGAAGGATTCAGATTGAGCTGCAATGGAGGACTTCATCCTGAACTCACTATTTTTCTTGCTGAGAGAGACATTTTTCTCCGTCTTCTGATATCAGATTCATTTATTATATTTTTTCTTTATGTACATGGATGCTGATTCAATAAAGAGACTTTAAAATTCATTTCCTGATTTGGGTTTGGTATCAATATTTGTGTAATAGAATGACAGAAGAACCAAACCATTTGATTATGTTAAATGAAATATCGATTTCTCAGTCCCTTTTGGTTTAAACTGATAGTGGAATATGATCTTTCACCCCTCATAACTCGACTCCATTGATCAATTTCAAGAACACTTCATTGTAATTTAGATTTTTTTTTTAAATTTTAGTTCCCGCGAGTGATTAAATCAGATACTGATTTAATAAAGAGACGTATTCCAATAAAGACAACGTACAATGTTATTTTACTAAATAACTTTGAAACTATCCATTTCTCGCTATAGTTTGATTTTATTGATCTTCTTCGTATTCCAATTTTTTAAACAGAGTTAGATGTGATTTTTCATTCGTTGGGGAGGAGATACAACATTCCAATTGTTTCTAAGATTCGTTGAAGGCGTCCACACGATTACGAGTTTGCTCATCCTTTTTGTAATGACATATCACAATCATATTGATCGTTTTCTCTGAAGAAGAGGAACACAATCAATTCGAATACCCTCCCCCGTTAACCCCAACAATAGAGTAAGAAGAGAATTAAAGCAAGTCATTAGTAATTTCAAACTTTTTTTTTCTAATATAGAAGTTGAGTAATCATTACTCCATCATTGTTGATAAACTTAACATGTTGAAAATATTTACCTAACATTTAGAGACATGTCTCATATGTCTATGACTCTCGAGGAGATATGTGGGTTGCACCATATAGAAATGAACTCTCTTTATTCTCACTTGTCTCGTATACTTAGTCATACCTTATTCTAATGAGTAAATTATTAATATCCCTCGCTTACTTGACGATTGGAATAGTTCAAATTATAGCGGTCGCCTATGTACATTGATCGTTATAGTTTTTTTCTTAATTTTTTTTAGTTGAACAATAGCATGTGAAAATGAAAATTCAACTTTTCAATATTTTGGTCAATAATATATAGCTTAATTAATCGAGTTATACTAAAGTTGGGGCTGTTTGTAATGGTTAATGTCATTAAATAACACAATGTTGGATAGTAAAATTAAAGAAAAATGGTGCCTAAAAAATTCCAAATGGGTTGACTTTGACTTCATATGGCAAAGCAAAAACAAACAAGGAAAAAAAAAAGATGAAAAAAAGAAATGGGTATAAAGTCGCGTGGCCATTGATGACCCAAAGGATGAGGTTGAAGGTGGGGTTATCAATTTGGGGGAAGATTTTTGCGAAGTTCGAGGCAGTCTGTTAAGCTTCGTTCGCTCGTCTGCTGAAACTACTATAATATCCAATCCCATCGATTCTTCTTCTGAACCTCTCACAAAGCTAGCTAGCAAAAACCTTCCGTTTTGGTGCTCTGTAGCTTCCGATGGCGTTGCCGGTCGTTGACACCGAGTACCTCAAGGAGATCGACAAGGCTCGCCGTGACCTCCGCGCTCTCATTGCCAACCGGAACTGCGCACCAATCATGCTTCGTTTGGCGTATGCTCTCTTTCTCTCTCTCTGGATATTGACTATGATTGATTTTTTGGAGGCATAGGGATTATCGTTTTATGTTATGTGTGTTGTTAGTTCTGTTGTTTTCTTTTTCTCGCGTGTTCGGTTGATTGAATGAGGGAGACGAATGGTTCCTTATAGGATAGCGTGGTGGAGTTGGTGTTGTTTTCATTTCTTTGCTGTTTTTCTTCTTGTTCTGAAATTGCATGGCTGAAATCCTCCGCTTTCGCGATTTCCTTGTTGAATGAAGGTTTATTGTCTCTTTGAATTTGGTGTTGGAATGATTTCTGACTAATGACTGTAGCAACACTTTCGACGTTTCTGACATGAAAACTGTGACGTGTTTTTGTAGTTGGCACGATGCTGGCACGTATGACGCGAGTACTGAAATTGGTGGGCCTAATGGATCGATTAGGAACGAGGAGGAGTATTCTCATGGTTCTAATAATGGCCTGAAAAAAGCTATTGATTTTTGTGGTATGCCTATTGATTCCTTCAGTTTTCTTCTTTCCGTTGAAGATCATGTAAACTAAAAGTCAATTAGATTAGTTACTTGAATAGGGTTCAAAGTATCGTTATTGTTGTTAGCTTAGAAATTATAATGGAGCTTTATAAGAACAGCCATGAAAGCCCACTTTTCTCCGATGAAATAATGGAGCTGTATCATGAATTTTTTTTAATAAAAAATACAAAGTATATCCTCGAAATATTGCAAATTAACATATTTGACTTACATTTCGATCATAGGAAATAATTTTTTATATCTATGCTTAGTTTAAGATACTCGCAGAAAATTTTACAGTGTTTTGTCTCTGAAAATGAGTTTGAGAACTGATTTTTCTTGATGTTAATGGTTTTCCCACCTCTAATAACAGAGGAAGTGAAGTCTAAACGTCCGAAGATTACTTATGCGGATCTGTACCAGGTAACTGAAACTATAGTTTAGATATGCCTACATTTTTGTAATTTTGCCACTATTCATTTCACCTTATTTTACGTGGAACGGATTCTGCATTAAAGACATCATCTGCGTTTTGAATCTCAGTGTGAGAAATATGTTATTGTTGACCAACGATATGTTAATTGAGATTAGATGAAAAACTCTACTTTTTAAAGTTGACTTGCGATGATGGGCTTGCCACATATAGAATAGAAGGTTATGTTGCTTACTGTGATTTCCAAATCTCTTTATAGTGCCAGGGAAAGATACACACTTCGTCTAAATTCATATGGTTTACATGCTTAAGTTTGTACTTTAGCAAACAAGTTAACATATACTTCTTCATGACTCCTTGATAAAAGCTAAATGACAAAGTGCAGATTGTAATGGGAAAACTTCAATTACCAGAGTAGTTGAAGGAAATTTTTAAAACTTTAAATCCTGTACCATAAATAGTATTATTGACTTTTTTTTGGCAATGACTGATAAATTATTATGTAAACCTCAAAGATATAAACTGCCTTTGGAGTTGGAGAGAAATTGACCACAGTCAAAGTTCACATTAACTCCCCACCTCACTCCAATAAAAAAAAGGGAAAACAAAAAATCCATGACCCAAATTTGGAGGGTGAATTCTTCATATATTTGTTCCTATTGCCTCAGTGAGCAAAAGGTGGCAGCAGTCATGGGTACTGAAGTACCAAGTGATGAATGTAAATGTTAGGCAAAGGCCGATGCAAGGGTTTCAGACAGTCATTATTACCAGATCTTAGCATCAGTTCTTTCAATCTTACACATTCTCCAAAGAAAACTTAAAGATTGTCATGTATTATGCATTTAGTATGACAGGACTCGAGCTTACTCATCCATCAATGCTATAAAGCTTCTTACAATCCACTAAAATCTGATAGTGTTTAAAATATACTCAATTCAGCTAGCTGGTGTTGTTGCCGTTGAGGTCACTGGAGGCCCCACGATTGACTTTGTTCCTGGTAGAAAGGTAGAGTAATTTATTTGTTTTCTTTGTGAATGTAGCATCTGATGGTTAAGTCATCTGGTCTGGTAACATCTGAATCCTTTGTTCTCAGGATTCAAACATTTGTCCCAAGGAGGGCCGACTTCCTGATGCAACAAAAGGTATAATGCTTCTTTAATATTATATGTAATTAATTTCCTGTAGTCCTGCAAATTGAGAATGATATCTGAATGTCCTTTTGGCATGTAGCTATGTACTGTGAATGAGTAATACTAATATGGTTAAGTTTCTAGCTAACTGGTTTAATGTGATCATTATGTTTTCTTATCATTTGTCAAAGAGAAAGAGAAGGGAGACGAATATCTGCAATTTTTTATAGCATTATTTTATTGCTGTAAAATTTTGGCTCGTGTTGTAAGATGAAAGTAAGCTGTAAATTGTTGGACTGCTTACAGGTTCTAAATGGAATAATAGGGTGACAGTGCCCGAGCCTTGACTGTAATTTAATCACATCGATAATATTTTCATAATTTATACTTTTCTACATGATATTTCGTATTTGGACTACACTTTTTAATAAACTATTTTGTGATTTATGTGTATTTTACTGGAAGTCGTTTCTTAATTTCTCCTAGAGTTCAACGATGATGATGCATTCAGATTCTACAAAGTCTCGTGCATGCTTGTTTTCGTACATAAGTGTCATTACAAAATTGTCACTTATCAAAGTTGAATTTTTAATGTTAACCTTTTTCTAATGTTGGTGACAGGTGTACCACACCTACGTGACATCTTTTATAGGATGGGCTTGTCTGACAAGGATATTGTTGCATTGTCTGGGGGTCACACATTGGTAATTTCTTCTCACATTTTATTCTGGCGAGGCTTTACTGTTTTACTAGTAGAATCATACGTTGTGAATTCTGGTGTTATAGGGAAGAGCACATCCGGAGAGATCTGGTTTTGATGGACCTTGGACAGAGGATCCTCTGAAGTTTGACAACTCATACTTTGTGTAGGACTTGATTTTATATCAATTTTATATCATCTTAATTGGCCTACACTCAATTTTATATCATCTTAATTGGCCATACATTGAGTATATTATTATTTCTGATTGTTTTCAAATTGATGTTGGTAGGGAACTATTGAAAGGAGAATCAGAGGGACTATTAAAACTTCCGACTGATAAGGCTTTACTTGAAGATCCTGAGTTCCGCCATTATGTAGAATTGTATGCAAAAGTAAGGTCTTCTTTTATATGTTATAGATAAGTGGGACAAGTTTACTATTTTGCTACTGTCGTTGGGTGCAACAGTCAAAATAGTAAATTCTGTTTTGTACTTCATGGTTAATTCCATGCTTTCTATGAAAAATCTGCTTGTTCTGGGCTCTAGGAGTTCATTGAAGTGGCTCAAATGGAGAAATTAGTTAAGGACATCTTTTGTAGTCTCTAACCATCCATCATTGCCGCTAACCATAACTTGAGATTTCTCTGGTGTGAATAGTACTTCTCAGTACGTTCATTTATCTTAGACAATAGCATTTCTTTGATAATAAAGAAACAATTATTCCCTTTGATAATTTTGATTGGATTTAAAATTTTTGAAAACTCGTATCCTTGCAAACTTGATAATCAAGATGTGGTTGTTTGGATGGTTATGAGTTCCTTTTTTCAGCTATGTAGAATGTTGTATATAACATGCTTTCTTGATGCGAATCCTCACCCCACATGTTGTGCTGAAGATTATAACATGATTTCTTGATACGAATCCTCACCCCACATGTTGTGCTGAAGATTGCCATGTATGATTTCTTTCTGGAACTAAGAATGGTGGTTTGATTTTGTGAATTTGCTATGATGTCTTTCATTTTCTCAGGTTAAACTATGCATTTGGTTTTGTAAGATTGAGTAGGCTTTAATTTGATATATAATTCCGAATCCTATCATCTTGCAGTTTGGTTTTTGCTCTGCTATTGCAAAGTGATAATTTTTTCATTTTTGTCCAACCGATATGGTATGGTACATTGCAGTAATGTCGTACTCATGACATGATGACAGATTCTATAGAAAACAATTCTACATTTTTATGATAGTTCATATCACATTGATTAGAAACAAATTTGAGGACTCATTTGAAATTTATCCTATAGTTTAAGGTTAAAAAAATATATGATTTGGTTACTGTTAGTACAAACATTTCTTATACTAACTATTTTTTATCAATTTCTACGTCAGGATGAAGATGCATTCTTTAAAGATTATGCTGCATCACACAAGAAACTTTCAGAGCTAGGGTTCACGCCAGGTTCTGCCAAGGCAACTGTGAAGGACTGCACTGTATTGGCACAAGGTGCTGTTGGAGTTGCGGTTGCAGCTGCCGTGGTAATTTTGAGCTACTTCTATGAAATTCGCAAAAAATTGAAGTAAGTACAGTAGCAAGGTCGTCTAGTTACTTGTCTATAAACCAATATTGAGTTCATTTCTAGACAATTTGTGCACTTGAGATCTGATACATATCAATAAGACAACCTAGAGATCATACTGATTCTAGGTAATTATTAACTTTATAAACAACCACTCAGCAAGATTATTATCATATCATGAAAATTTATGACTCTTTATATGTTCCTTGAGACATTTCTTGTTGCCCCTTTTAGAGCATCACCTTAAATCTGATGATTTAGTTAAGGTGATTTTTAAGTTGTTGAATATAAAAGCTTCAGTTGACTATAGTAAATTACCTTTCATTTGGTATGAAATGGCCATATTATATTATGTCAAGCAAGATTCATGAGATTTTGGGACTATTGATTGGTGAATTTGATCAAGGGAAAAGATTGAGTGAGCTGATAATATGATAATATTCAGATGACATTTGACAGTATTTTATTATGTTGGATTGGAATTTATACTCTTTTGTTTAAGCTTTTTGTATACTTCACACCAGACCAAAGAAAAGAGTATCAGCCCATTTGAGATTTCTAGACTGTTACATCATATGAACACAAGAAAGTGAGAAGAAAAATAATAAGCCAAACTTTTCTGTTTCTATCACTCTATAAGCCTATATGTAGATAGTTTTAGTTTGTAAATTTAAGGTTAAATTGTATAAAATACTCCTGTACTTTACACCTTGTTTCATAAATATCTTTACTTTCAAAATTTTTAATACTACCTTTTAATTTTGCTAAACGTTTCAAAACTAAGGCTAGTAAAAATTTCTTTGAAAAATGATGTGGCTGCAAATGTTAACAAGTTGATTGAGATCAATCAAAATTCATTTTACTGTGAAGTTTTTAACAGAATTTTGGTTCAAGAGTAGTTTTGAATTGTTTAGCAAAATTGAATGGTAGTATTGAAACTTTTGAAAGTGAAGGGTATTTTTGAAACAGGGTACAAAGTATCGGAATATTTTATATAATTTAATCTAAATTTAAATGTGACGAGTTTAACATTAAAAATCAATTTTCTATGGAAGAGGCTTGCAGGAAAATGACTACATTTTGCAACTCATTATTTTAATGAACATTTGAAATCATCCAAGTACGTCT
>JAOANK020000005.1:980506-997439 GCA_026257165.2 Telfairia occidentalis
TACGTGCATGGGATGTCATTGTTACAGGCTTGTGTTTGTGGTGATGGCCGCTTCATGTGCGGTTGGGCTTGCTATGGACCTGCTTTTGTCCTTTAGAACCAAGCCATTGTACTCCAAAATAAAGGACGTCAAGAAGACTAAACACACAAAACACACGCCCATTCTCTCTTAACATAACATAACAAACAAAGCCCTTGGAGTTGGGGCCTATATTGTGAATAAGTAAGATGTCTAGATTGGAAAATACTTGCTTTGAATAGGCGAGCTTCACAAAGGGCTATCTCGAACTTCATTAAATCCAAGAAAAAGTATATCTGATTTTGCTCCAGGAAACTCAAGTCAAAGAGGACGTGCGGCAGATGAACCTCAAGAGGTTAGGATAAGAACTACTTTGACTCTAGAAGAACGGTTTGACCTTTTGAAAGAATACAAAGATATCTTTGGTATGTAAGTATTTTCCTGTATGTCACTATTATGTTTTTGACAACTAAGAGGGAGAAATGTATAATAGAAAAAGGTTTTTTTTTTCAAAGAAATAAATAGTTATCAAATTTTTAATAGTGATGTGTAAGAAAATACCTATATATCGATATGTAACTGAGCATTGTTTGTTTGGATTTCAAATTACATTCGGTAAGAAAGAGATATAGGGATAGATAATTTATCTAGTTGACTAAAAAGTGAATAACTATACTTAATGAAACATGTTTCTAACTTAAATTTGAATAAGTGTTATAGTTTTAATTTTCTATTTATTCACCTACTAATATCAACAAACAAAAAATATAAAAATCTATTCAAACACACCAATTTTAATGAAAACCAAGCCCTAATAAACAAATACATGAAATTAAGTTCATGCAATTAAATATATAAAATTGATCATTGAACCAAAACTTAGGAATTTCAAAAAAAAAAATCTTAGTGTCATCTTTATTTAAAGCTCTATTAATTCTGCAACATATCTTTATTTTGTAATTCACTTGACACACAAGTTTTTTCTTTAACAATTTTTCAAACTAAATTATAGCACTTATCTAAATATAAGATTTAATTTCATAAAATTGAAAGTTTAGTCTCGTATGGTAAATTTTGAATTTTCTTTCTCTAAATTTTACTAGTTATTATCAGCTATATACGTTTCCAAACCTAATAAACCTATGGCTGGCAATGGCAATGCATAGCCCATAAATAGCCCATGTTTGGGAAAATACTTTTCTAACTCAATTTCCATTCATTTTGAGAGTGTGTTGGGTATAAACTTTATTGATAGATTTTTTTCCTTTAAAATTAACCGTATTTAGTTAAAATTTTGAAAAATTTTGAAGAGTATTTTTAATTAATTAAAAATATTTTTTAGAATTTTTAATAATAAAAAATGATTTGAAAATGTGTAAAAACATATAAAAATACGTTTAAATTTTTTTAAAATTAAGTGTTTAATTAATTTTCTAAAAAAAAGCTTATATAAAAAATGTTTTACTTAAAAACATATATTTAAAAAATTATACCAATAAAAATGTTTTACTTAAAAACATATATTTAAAAAATTATACCAAACATGTACTTAGCAATGTCATCTGAACACTTAAAACTATGCTAAATCCACTAAATAACATTACAAAATAGGTAGCAATATGTAAATCTACTTTAATTAAGAGTGTTATAATTTAATGAGATCAAATTTAAACCTCCGTCCTTTAAAGAAAATTAACCAATATCTTAGCCAAGGGCAAAGAAAAGAAAAGAAAAAAGAAAAAAAAAACCTTGGAGGAACAAAATTTTACCCTCTAACTTTTTTTTGACGTACAACATTGCTGTTCTAAAAATTTAAGAATAAAATAGGAGGAAAATTACTTTTAAATCCAAAATTTTTTCACACAATATCTTTAAAATCTAATTTCACATTCTCCCTTTTTCGTCGAGTCTCGAGTAAAAGTAGCATAGAACCATTACTTAGTACCACAATTCAACCATTTCGTTTCTTTTTAGAGTAAGTACAATTCAAACAAGGAATCAAAAATTCAAATCTACAACATTTAAAAGAATAAGTTATGGGTTTGCATTTAAACCAAGAGGACCCTAAAAAACTAGGGCATAGAGCAACATGGAATTTATAGAGGCAGCTTTAAGTGGAAGACACAATGGACATAAAGTAAAGGGGTATAAAATGATTTCAATTCTCTCTCATTAAAAAGCAGTTTGATTCCTTCTCCAATTCATCTGTCCATAATGTTTTTTTTTTTTTTTTTAAAAAAAAACTTTTTGTTGAGGGGGTGAATGCAATTATTAACAGCAGCTGTAAAATTTTGAAGATATAATTGGGAGAGTAGTTGACCAGCATACCCAAAATGCCTTTATTATGCATAAAAAGCAAGCAAAGGGAATGTTTTGAGGCCCACTTGTGGGTAAATGGCATCTCTATCATTTTAATTTTTAGGTCAATTTGCCTTTTTTTTTTCCCCCACCAAAAGGGTGATTCCCTTTTCCAACACCTTAAAAAAAAACCCATCAAAATTGTTCAGGCAGCTACACCATAATTTTAACCACTTTGAAGCTTTAATCATTGAAAGTGCTCTACTTTTTTCTCTATCCTATGGTTTCCCTCTTGGATTTGGGACTTTTGTATGTATCCTTCAAAGATTATAAGTATATCAAACCCTCCATTTGCCCACTAAAAGTTTTCCCTTTTGAATCTCTTTTAGGATACCCCCAACCCTCAAAATCTATTATTAATCATACCATCTTATTATACAAATACATTTTTGTCAAAATTATCGTCCTACTATATCATAAAAATTGTAGAGTATCTAGTTAACACCATTGTAACATATGTTGAAGCGACTTTGATAATTAAGTCAAAAAAGACAATGAGCTAAGAAAGAATTCAACAGAAGTGAAGAAATGAACACTTTTCTTTGATGAAAAGTATATTATAGAACTATTGTTTTGAACAGGGATTAGGCTGAAAATATGACCCATATACATAATTACTTATTCTAAGTTTGTCACGTGTACCAATTTTGTTAGATTTAACCAACATAAGAGTTATAATTGATAGATTAGTAAACCGTGCGAGTGTTTGAACCCATTTTTAATCATAAAGTTATGACTTGCAAAATTAACTAATCACCGTTATAAATTCACAAGATTAGTTTCAATTTAGGAAAAAAAAACTCAATTTCTATAACATTGATGTGAAATGACACGTGATAATCTATATAATCACTTAAACTTCATACGTTGATTCTATTTTATAATCTATCACATGAATGTAGCAAAATCTTTCTAGTTATCGTTGAAAATCATTTTTTAGATGAGAGGAGATCGTTTGATGAGTGGCATAATGATTATATCAAATGATAATACTTATTAGCACCATATGAAAGTAGTTTGTATTAGCATACTATATGGATTTGTATTACATAATCTTAAGAAATAATGGGTCATTATAGCACATAGGACATAACTAGCTAGGCATGCCAATGCCAATTTCTTTTCCCTTTTGCCATGTTATGGTTTATAAGTAGCTTTGTTTTTTTGGTTTCTTAATAGCTTGACATTGATGCTTTGGAAAGATGAAAGAGGTTGCTCTTTTGGGGTCCAAAAAATATCACCCAAAGTCCAATCACTTTCATTATCCTTTTATTTTTGTCTTTACATATACACTTATAATACACTCCAAAATAGAATTCAAACTCCCTAAAATTGATCAAGGATACACGTATAGATATTGTGTGATTTTTTTTCATCTCGAAATTCATCATATATCAAAATAGTTATGAGACTTTTTTTTTGCTTTTTAGGAAGAAATATTTCGATATGTAATTAGGACACAAGAATATCGAGAAAACCATTTGTAATACATGATAGTAGAAGACAATGAGTTATATTATAATGAATGTGAAGTATAGTACCGTACTTTACCCTTTTTTTTTTTTTCTTTTTTAGTTCAACAACATGTGGGGATGGGAAGATTCGAACCTATAACATTTTGGTGGTCAAGAAGATATGCTTTCAACACTAACAATTTCAACTTTGAGTATAAAGTCTTGTATTTTAATTTAAGGGGTTGTCTAACTACTAACTTTTAAAGTGAAAATATATTTAGATAACTATTTTTAAAAGTTGTTTTTATGAACGACCACCTATGTTTTTAGAGCAATAATTAACATTGTTCTAACTATATGGTTTTGTTTTGATTTTAAGTACAAATTAATATCTTAAAACAAGTCCTCGTGTAAATGTTAATTTGAGATGTCAATTTTAGCTATATGGAGATTCAAAATAGAGACAACCCAACAAATAAAAAGTATACTAACTTCAAAAAGTAAAATTTTGAATTCCAATTTCATAAAGGGCATCCAACCAAAAGACATGTAAAAAAAATGAATAATAATAATAATAATAATAATAATAATGTGTCTCAAGTTTCAACTGTGTGTGTTGAGGTTAATTGGGATGCAAATGGGCAAAACTTAAACAACAACTCAAATCATTAGCTTTAAAATGGGCACAAAATGCAGCACAAAACACAATAATGAGATCTGTGAGAGAGTGTTTTTGGAAGGGAAATGAGGTGTAGAACTTAAGCCAAAGGAAGTAAAAATAAATAATTTCCAAAAACAGAGAGAGATCCATGATTTTTGGTTGGGAGGTTAGTGATACTGATAAAGTAAAATTTGAGATATATCATACACATCAATACTTGCCCGTATACTAATGTATAGGAATTTTCTTATACACCAACATTTAAAATTCGACAGTTATTTGTTTTTGAGATTTATTATTATTATTTTTTTTTGTATTCCTCTTTTTTAGTTGTTGAATTTTTAATGGTAGTTTATAGAAAGATTCTTACATATCGATATACAGTTAAGTATTGTTCTATCGACGCAAAAATGGCAGGGAATATACAGGGAGAGTTGAACCAGAAGACAAAAGAAAAAGAAAAGGGAGTTTGTTTTGTGGGTGTCTCCCAAAATCCAATCACCATGTTCTTACACTCTCTTTGGGTTTGAATGAATTTGTTTTTTGAGTGTTTTTTAGAGAGAGAGAGAGGGAGAGAGGGGCATGTGAGAAAAGTAAGTTTGGTTGTAATCATGTGGTCTACTTTCTTATAATTTCTTTCTTTTTTCCCTCTCCCTCTCTCTCTCTTTTGTCTCCCTCTTCTCTTTTCCCCCCTCTACACCACTCCTCTTTTTCCAAAAGAAAAAAAAAAAAAAACCCATTTCATTTCTTCCCTTTTCTTATCAACCCATTTCATCTCTCTCTCTCATATGAACTTTTCTTTTTGTCTTGGTCTCTTACTATTATTCAATAGTTTAAGATTGGTTTCACTAATCTCGTGAAACAACTAACTCTACTACGAGAAATTATTCGAATAGCCCGTCACAATGTCGCTCGCAAGTTTATGTTGTTGTATGTATGAGAGAGACATTATAAAAACACATCGACCTTATATCTGGTAGGTATTAGGGAGTAAGAAAATTAATCCAACGATATAAAACTGGCAGTCATATTATGACAGCCTCATTGGATAATTTCTCCCCATACTACACATTTGGTTGCCAAGGTAACTCATAAGATATTAAATTTTAGTAGGTAGCCACCATGGCCTAAATTGATTACTTTAAAGTCTTTAATTTACTATTTACATTGGTCCTTGTTGACCGCTAGGCCAATCATGACAATTTTATAGGTTAAACTTTTTCGAACTTTTTAGTGCATTCAAATCAAAGTAATGTGTAGTGACTTAGTTGTTACATTGTCAACCTGATCATAATTTGATTGGTTAAAATATTAGTAATTTCTGGAAGTTGAAAGCTTACAACTCTTATTTGACTTTTTTTTTTTTTTTTGGTGTAAAGTTAGAGGTCACATTTTAGAATGGATCAAAATTTCTATTTTAGCCACAAAAATTATATGAAAATATCAAAAAAGAAAAAAGAAAAAAGAAAAAAAAGAACATTGATCTAACTACAAAATCAAATAAGTAAAAAGGCAACAAAGCTCAAAATTAGAATACCTAAACCCTAAACAAATATCCACAACAAATAATATTGTCTACTCATAATGACACCCATATCTAGACACAATTTTTGAATGAAACTTAAAACTCAACTAATTAAGGTGCTAGTTTTTATCAACTATTTAAATTCAAAATTCAACTCAACCGTAAATTTGACTCACACTTTTTTAGATTCAAATAATAGGTAAAAATTAAACCTACGACTTTTAAGAAATGTTATTGATGTTAACTTGACTCGCTCGGTAAAATACAAAATTAAAAAAATATGAATATTTGTCCTTCTATTTAAAGAATAAGATGCACAAGTTGTTTGAAAATTTTAAAGGTGGTATTTTAGTAATTTTATTTTGTTTTTGAGTTCAACAATATGTGGGACAGGGGAATTTGAATTCATGACTTCTTCGTTTGGAAGATATACTTTTAATCAGTTGAGCTATGCTCTATTCGGAAATAATTTAGTGATTAAGAACAATAATCGAGGTTGAATTTTTTTAAAAAAAATACAGTAATCTGCTTGGGAACCGAAATTAGAGCCACTCGTGCAAAAAACCCACTCACACTAATTATATAACCCTCTCCTTATTTTTTTAATCCTCTCTTACTATTTTAATACCCCTACATTTTACTAAATAACAATTAAGGGCCTCAAATTTTGTTAAATTCCTTTAATACCCATACCAACTTATAGCTTCTAAATTTAGCATCATATCAAATACATGTCACTTCAAACACAAATTTTCATTATCGTTTATTTGTCATCGATAAAAATTCAAATTTCTAACATTTTAAATAAGGATATATGACTTTATCGATTGAACCATGATCAAATTACGGAAAGTTATTTATTTAAAAATATGAATTTGACTCAAAATTTAAGTAATTTTGATTGAAAAGTGATAGAGGGCTAAAACTTTTTTTAAGAGTGAAATTAATGATGTTGGTAGGTTTTTTTAATTCATTTGAAATTTTAATAACTTTTCCAACTGTAATTTTATTATGAAAAACCTTCCTTTTAAGAAAAGCTCACATGCCTTATTTATTGAGTTATGTTTGAATTGCAAACATAGTTCAATAATTAAATCTCTTTATTTGTTAAAAAATAAGTTCGAATGGTCACATTGTATTTATAAATTTTTTATGTAATATTAAAGAAATAAAACTTAGAACCACACAATTAAATTACTCCAAATACAAATTTTCATGATTATACATCCTTGTCAATTGATAAAGATGAGCCAAAAAAATTCAACACACTTTTCTGTTAGTTCAACATGTGGGATATAAATTCGAACCTCTGATCTTGATACATACTTTAATCACTTGCATTATGTTTAGATGGTGAGAAATTCAACCGGTAGAGTATGTTATATTTTTTGAAAAATATGAATTTTAATTAAAAAGCAAATAGAGGGCTAAAGCTTTTCAACTTTGTTTTAGTGCAATTAATGATGATGGTTGATTATTTTCTTTCATTTTAAATTTGTAATTTTGTTTTTGTTTTTTCGACCATTGATATGTTTAGTAAACTTTGACATCTAGCTGATTTTTTTACTCTTTTAATTCAATAAATATGGAGGTGGGATCAAATTTTCAACTTTAAGAAACGTAATTCAGTGGGTTATGTTCGAATTAACAAACCCGATGATTCAATAGCTAAAAGATACGGAATTTGTGATGTAATATTGAAGAAGAAATACTTAGAACTACAAGAAAACTTTTTTTTAAAGAAAACCTTAGATTGATTAATTTATTATCAGGCTCTCCAAAATTCCCCTCGAAGTTCAAACTTGGGAAACACAGGCTTTTCCCACACTTGAAGAGCCCACACGGTGCCTTTGTGTAGTGTATATATATCCACACTGCTCTGTAACTTCTTCTTCACCAAAAACCCCTTCTCCACATTCCCACCATTAACGAGAGAGTTGAAGAAAAAATGGCAACAGATAATAAAGTGGAGACAGTGATCGCCGGAAATTATGTCGAAATGGAGGCCGATGGCAAGCCTCACAACGTCAAATCAAAGTTATCCAAACTTTTCTGGCACGGCGGCTCCGTTTACGATGCCTGGTTCAGCTGTGCTTCAAATCAGGTATATTCCATTTCTCATTCCTCTGTTTTCCCCCCTTTTTTTCTCTTTGGGTTTTGATCATTTTGTGCCCTCAAATAGGTTGCCCAAGTTTTGCTCACTTTGCCCTATTCATTTTCCCAACTGGGAATGCTCTCTGGAGTGCTGTTTCAGCTCTTCTATGGCTTGCTCGGCAGCTGGACGGCCTATCTGATTAGCGTCCTCTACATCGAATACAGAACCAGAAAAGAAAGGGAAAAAGTTGATTTCAGAAACCATGTCATCCAGGTTATTAATCTCAACCTTTTTTTCTTTCACTCCCATTTCCAAAAGCTCTTTTAGGAATCTTAATCTCACTTGGGGTTTTTCAGTGGTTTGAAGTTCTTGATGGGTTGCTTGGCAAACATTGGAGAAATGTGGGTTTGGCATTTAACTGCACTTTTCTTCTGTTTGGATCTGTCATTCAACTAATAGCTTGTGCAAGGTTATATACTATATACCATCTTCTTTTTTTTCTTCTGTGTGTGTTTGTTTCATTTACTAATTTCATTCACCTTCTTCAACTTGACATTATTAATCTCTTTTGTTGTTCTGGTATACAGTAATATTTATTACATAAATGACAACCTAGACAAGAGAACTTGGACATACATCTTTGGAGCTTGCTGTGCCACCACTGTCTTCATTCCTTCCTTTAGAAACTACAGAATCTGGTCCTTTCTTGGTCTTGTGATGACCACTTACACAGCTTGGTACCTTACCATTGCTTCCATCCTCCATGGTCAGGTATTGGGATATTCCACTGAACCCATTTTTGTAAAACATGAATTGTAGTGAGCCCATTTTGCAAAACATGGATTGTAATGAACCCTTTTTTGTAAAAACATGGATTGCAATGGATTTGGATGTGGTACTGAAGGTTTTATGTGGTTTAATATTCATTTATGGTTTCTTAGGTGGAGGGAGTTAAGCACTCTGGTCCAACCAAGTTGGTTCTTTACTTCACTGGGGCCACCAACATTCTTTACACATTTGGTGGGCATGCTGTTACAGTGTAAGACAATCTCAAAATCTTTTATGTTATTAATGTTTTCTTGTTGGTTTTGTTACTGTCTTCAAATTTTTAAGCTGTGGAATGTGCATATGTTTGTTGGCTGTCTCTGGTGTGGCATTGAAAATTGCAAAACTCCATTGTTGTCTTCTATGAAAGATCTCTTAGTTTTGGTTGATGACTTGATGTTGCCATTATAGAACTCAAAACCACCAGTTGTCTTCCAATGTTACCAAAAAAAATACCTTAATAATATATAATTGTATAAGGTCTTTGTAAATTGTTCTTTACATCCATCTGTGTAGAAATATTCATCTTGCCCTTTTTCTCTACCTTTATGAATTTTATATTTGTAATTGTAACTAAACTTTTTGAAATGAGTTGTCTTTATCAGCTGAGAGAGAGCAAAAAAGACATCCTCTTTTCTTGGGGAAAAACCCCTTTTCTTTCTCCTGTCTAATTGCCTTTCTCTTTTATCATTAAACCCAGAGAAGAATCTGAAAAAGTCTGAGGGAATCTCAGAATTCCATACCTTAGTATTCTTCTATGGGCCTTCTTCCACTGGCCCATTTTAGTAAAAAGCCCATAAAACTCACACCTTTAACTTAACACATGAACTGGATCTTCAAATAAGACTCAAAATTCCAATTAATTAGTAGTGATTAAAGGAATTAATTAAAAAAAGCTGTTTGGATGGTGGGAAAATGCAGGGAAATCATGCATGCAATGTGGAAGCCACAGAAGTTCAAGGCAATATACTTGGTGGCCACTGTGTATGTGCTGACACTGACACTCCCATCAGCAGCCGCCGTGTATTGGGCATTTGGAGACATGCTTCTTAATCACTCCAATGCCTTCTCCCTTCTCCCAAGATCTCCCCTCAGAGACATGGCTGTCATCTTAATGCTCATCCACCAGGCACAATCATCCTCATCCCCTTCACTCAACAGATCTGATCATCTACTACAACACAACATGAAAAAATTTCAAAATTTGACTGTCTTTCTCTGTGATTCTTGCAGTTCATCACGTTTGGGTTTGCATGCACTCCTCTGTACTTTGTGTGGGAGAAAGCCATTGGAATGCACGAATGCAAGAGCTTGTGCAAGAGGGCAGCTGCAAGATTGCCTGTGGTCATCCCCATTTGGTTTTTGGCCATCATTTTCC
The DNA here is from genome assembly GCA_026257165.2 of Telfairia occidentalis. Classification (NCBI taxonomy): domain Eukaryota; kingdom Viridiplantae; phylum Streptophyta; class Magnoliopsida; order Cucurbitales; family Cucurbitaceae; genus Telfairia; species Telfairia occidentalis. The sequence goes on from JAOANK020000005.1 coordinate 990,821, forward strand.
CTTTCTTTGGCCCTATCAACTCCACCGTTGGATCTCTCCTCGTTAGCTTCACAGTCTACATCATCCCTGCTTTAGCCCACATGTTCACCTTCCGATCTCCTGCTTCCCGTGAGGTACACCGCACTGGAATTTCTCTCTCTCTCTCTATGTGTTGATTTTGTTAGCGTGTGGTCACAGTCTAGCAGACCAGAAGCGGCTCATTCTCCTAAGTCTCTGCCTCGGTATTGGTTTAATTAATTAGTAGTTTAGTGGTGGTTGAAAAGCTTATTAGTTTTTTTAAAAAGATTTGGTCTTTGGAATTGCCCTCTCCTAGAAAAGTTGATTTCATAACACGATGAGGGAAAGGCACGAGATTCGTTGTCTTTGCTTCTGCCATATGCATGCGATGCGACAGAGTATCTGTTCGTACCCTGATTCTCACCACAACCCTCTGTTTTGTGACAGTCCTCTTGAAACCTTCCACTTGTCAAATGTTAAGTTCGATGACTGTTTTTTATGATTTTGGATTGAATGAAGGATTTTATTGATGCAGAATGCGGTGGAGCAACCGCCGAAGTTTGCCGGAAGATGGGTCGGAGCGTTTGTGATCAATGCGTTCGTGGTGGTTTGGGTGTTGGTCGTCGGGTTTGGGTTCGGCGGGTGGGCTAGCGTGACCAATTTCGTACATCAGATTGACACGTTTGGACTTTTCACTAAGTGTTACCAATGCCCGCCACCGACAACCGCTCTCCCGCCATCGCCACTGCCCAATGTCACGGCAGTGCCACCACCACAACATCACCACCTTCTCCACCACCCGGGGAGCCATTGATGATCAGAGGGGACAAAATGATGATATTGTTGAGGTTAAAGAAGGGGTGATTGGGATGTTTTTTCCTTTTCTCTGTACTGCAGCTTTAGGTTTGATTAGAGAGACGAGAGAGGGTGGGGTAAATGCAGAGTTGGCGAATGTCGCTCTTTTTCATCCAAAGTAGTACATTTTCCTTATAATTCTCTCTCTCTTTACTTTCTTGTAGGGCCTCTCTTCTTTACGGTGCCTAAAAAAAAAAGCTGGGAAGTTTATTGTATCTGAAAATTTACAATCTGCCCGCACCCAATGATGCAGCAAAGAGCTGCTTTTCCATAATCACAATCACAATCACAAACTAAAATATGGCTCTCTCTATCTATGCATGTGGAAAATGGGATGGTTGAAAGGGAAGATTTACTTATGGTTGGGTTGACCAGAATCATAAATAAGAAAGAGTTTTAAGAGTTCACCTTTGAAAACCAACAGAACCAAGTAAAAAAGGCAGAGAGATTGAGAATTACTGTGTTCTGAATAAGGCTGCTCCAACCTGAGTAAAAGAGGTTGAAGAAGAAAACATTGGCTTGAAACTCTCTTAAATAGTCTCCCCCATCAACTGCATTGCATTTGTCAGCTTTTACATCATAAAGAAGAAGCATGCTCTGTTGAATTCTGAAGTTTCTTGGACAAATTAGGAAACACAAAGAAGGCTTGTGATTCTTTGTAGAAAACGAAGGAATTTCTTTTTCTTTACTCCTACTAATTACGCAATGAATTCAAGACGACTTTTCAGCAATACATTCAATTTCATAATCACAAGTAAGAGTAAATGAACTCTGTAAGATGTTGATTTCTTTCAGAATAAAGGATACTGTCATAAACAGGGTCCTTTTAAAGGACATTTTGAATGCAGTAATGGAAACAAGTCTGTGATTTCTATTCGTTTTACTATCACAATTGCAAACAACTCCATCATTCGGCACAGAGATCTCTTTCACAAAAGAGATAACACTTTATTTCTTTCCAGCCTGCATTACCCTTTTTCCAGTCTCTGCTCATTCCAACAATAATTGCATAGGAAAAAAGCAATGCAGAGAAAGCAGTGTTCCCATTGCATTGATTCAATGGAGTTATGGCCATTTAATATGAAATGGGAAAAGAAGAAAGTAAACAAAGATTAGATGAAAGGCCACAGCACATTCATTATACAAAAGAAATCAGAGACGGATGATTCATTCAAAACCAGAAGAAACATTGTATACGAAATACTTGTATCAACAGTTAAAGAAACAGAGAATCAAGGAAGATCCCTCCCCCCATGAATCCTCTCTTTTCCAAGGATCGCTGATAAAATACCCCTAAAATTCTTCAAACAAACATCACCAACACCCAAAAGACAATAAACAGAAACTAACTGATGGAAATCCATAAGAGAAAAAGGCTACTACTCAAATCCTGTTAAAAGATGACCTTACAAACCCCAGCAGATCCATACTGAGATGAAAGGTTGAAGAAGGAAAACCGAACAAAACAACCCCAGATGAAGCAAACAAAAGTAAATGCCAGCGATCAACGGCCACTGCTTGGACACTCCCTAGCGAAATGTCCAGATTCACCACAGCTATAGCAGTTTCCACCGCCACCGCCACCGCTACCCCCGCCGTACCTGTCACCACCGCCTTGAGATCCACTCTGGTAGCAGTCCCTCGCCATATGCCCGGTCTCACCGCACTTAAAACAAGCACCACCACCACCGCCTCCTCCTCCATAACCCCCACCATACCCACCGCCTCCTCCGCCGTACCCACCTCGTCCACCACCGCCGCTTCCACCATTAAACCCATACCCACCACCGCGTCTCCCTCTTCCACCACCACCACCACCGCCGCCGCCTCCGTAGCCACCTCCTCCAGCGCCGTAACCACCAGGGGCGCCGCCGCCTCCTCCGCGACTGCCCTGCACAGAGGACTCGCCAGGGCCAGTGACATCAACAGCCTTGGAACGGCCATCGGCTTCGGCCTCGATCAAAAACTCGACCTCCTCACCGACGCCGAGGCTCCGAAATCCGTCGGATCTGATGGAGGACTGATGAACGAAAAGATCCTCGCCTCCGTCGTTGGGAGAAATGAAGCCATAGCCCTTCTGGTCACTGAACCACTTCACTTTCCCACTGACCCTCTCTCCCATTTCACGATCTGTGGCCACCCAACCCAACAAAGGCAACAAAAACTCCAAAACCCTAATACCCACTTTCACTTTCTCTTCTAATTTTTCACTCTGAGAGAAAAAGGGGATTTTTTTTATAGAGATATATATATAAGAATAAGAAATGAAACGTACTTTGTATATCGAAAAGCTTGGAAACGGGAAGAGCGCCCCGTCTTCCGTAAACGACGCTTTTTCCATTTCTGATTTTGTGGGGTCCTCTTTTTCCTTCCATCCTGACCGTCCGATTCTCAGCGACGGCGGGTGGTTTCCGACGAGATCCCACGGCCAGGGCTCTTCCTCTTCTTTGCTTTGGAATGGAGCATTCCGCCGTGGGATTCGCCACGGAACATCAACGGCTAAGGGCTACTTTTGGAAATTCACTCGCTTCCCAAAATATCTTCTTTTCCGTTTTCTTTTTTTCTTTCTTTCTTTTTTTTTTTTCAATTTTGGAGTTTTTTTTAAATTTTATCCACGTTAACATTTTTCTTTTGCATTCAATCATTACAAGGTTGTGGATCGAACCATCTTTATTTATGAAGAAATTAGATTGCTCATATTGACAAGTGAAATGTTCTTTGTGATTGAAGAAATGTTGGTTAAACTTTGAGAGTTGTGTCGTTCCTAAGGATATTTTAGTTAGTGATATGAAAATAAGAAATTTAATGAGAATATAGTTGTAATTGTATTTTAAATATATTTGATAACATATTTTAAAATTTGATGTTAAGTGGATTTAGTAATATATTCATAAATAATAAATATTACTAACTAAATAGGGATAACTACATAGATTCTTTTTTTAAGCAAAGAACAACAAGGCCAAATTAAATAGGGGAGTCCCATTACTCGTACACTTGTGGGAAAGTTTTCCTGTTCCAGGTGCTCGAAATTTCAAAATTTATTACTCGTCCTGCTATAAGGTGAGCATCTGTGTTTCTAACCCATGGAACGTAATGAAATGATATATCATCCCAAAGGTCAACAAGTCTCATAGCTTTCTTGACTAAGTGGTGATTTCTGTAAGATCCACGTCTTGCAGATTTAGAAGACGAATCAAAGCTAAAGAGCTGACTCCACTTGGATAGGTAAGTGAGCGTCCTGGTGCATATCTTCAAGTCCTTCCACTATTGCGAATGTCTCTAAGGTTTTGATTGGCCACTAGGTTCTAATCGTCCATTGGTCTACCCGCATAATATTACCTTCATGATCTCAGGCAATCCACTCCACTCCTCCACGGTTCAAATTCTCGTTTCATGATGCATCCACATTAAGTTTTAGTTGTCCTGGTGGTGGTCTAGTCCAAGATTCCCCCTCTGAATGTTTGCTTGCATCATTCTGCCTCATACCTCCCCTTCTGAGTTTGAGAGTTCAATTAGATACTTGCCAATCGAAGTTTGTAATGTCGAGTAGTCACACAAGCCCCCCATTGAACACTATTTGATTGCAGAACTCCCAGATCCTCCATAGACTGATCATGAATTGCCTCACCTTTTATTTCTCAAAGTTTTTGACTACCCACTCGAAATATGTATGTGTTGTTCAGTCCTGCCTACAATTCCAAAGTGGAAAGTTAAGTAATTCAATAATTTCATTCCATACTCTCTTTGTTAGATGGTTCTTAAAGACCCTCATTTCATTATTTTCCATATTCTTTTTTTTTTTTTTTAAGTTCATTTTCCGTATTCTATTTAATTTTCATAAATATTTGGTAGTGGCTTGCATATTAATTAGCTCAAACTCATCTTAATTTTATTAATTTGCCCATAAGTGAACTTTTTATATTTAAAATAATAAACGAAACTTTAAAAAACGAAAAAAAAAACAAATAAGGATATTTTGTGTTTTTCCATTATTATTGTTTATTTCCAAACAAAAATATACCTTTTGCAACCCCATTTGAAAACTTCTTCTTGCAACCTCATATGAAAACCTTCCTTTTGCAACATTCTCGAAATTCCTCATTCGAAAACTCACTTCGTTCCTTTGGCAACCCCATACGAAACCTTTCTTGCAATGTCGTTTTCAAAATTTCTATTGTTCGAATATTGAAATTTAAAAAAAAAAAAAAAAAACAAGCTTACCAAGTAGATGTTCACGGAAAACTAACTATAGAATCTAAATTGCATGGACAATTAACATGTCCTAAATTTTATCATGTTTCACTTCTATTTTTGTCTAATAAATCTTTAATTTATTATACATTTTAAAAAATTTAATGGTCGATGGACAATATCACAACCCAATAAATAATATTTACTATTAGTTACGATATTGAAAGTTTATATGCAAAACTAAAAGTTTAATGATGTATTGGATATAATTGAAAGATTAAAAATCTAACACTTTTTAAAGTTTAGGGACTTACACAAAATTAAAAGTCTAAAGATTTATTTGATACTTTTTAAAGTTCAAAGAATAAATATGTAATTTAACTTAATAATATATATCATTATGAATGTATGAACATAGTTTAAAACTTATATATAAAAAAATAAATATAGAATAGTATGGAAGAAAATGGTTTTTTATATGGATACACGACCAGTCAAAAGGTCCGTTAATGGTTAAAATAATTATTTTTTTTTTTTATTTTAGTAATGTCTTGATTTTGACACTTCTATTTATAATAATAATTATAATTAAATTCTTCCCCTCGAAAGATGGAATCATTAAATTTTTTATTATTAATTTGAACATATCTTAATGATTAAGATCTTAATAATCTTGCGATACCAAATATAGTTCAATTAGTTAAAGTCATATATGACCTTCGTGAATTCGAATTGTCTATCCCAATTTTTTGAGTTCAACGAGGATAGGGGAATTCAAACCCATGATTTATTGGTCATGCCTTAAACTAGTTGAGTTACTTTTGGTTTAGCTCAATTAATCTAATAATTTTAGTCAAGAAATTTAGTTTCGCATAACAATATTAAATCACTTTTTTTTTTTGATAATAACAAACAACAGAAATCACTTGAAATCTCTAAGAATATGAAATCACTTAAAATACTAAGCTACCAAACATGCGATTCAAGAGGCAAAGTTTTAAAAATGGGATTGACATTTTATTGCATACTTTGGTATGAGTTATTTACATAGTTAACATTTCAAAATTTTCTTTATTTCAATCTAAGCTTAACGGTAGAAAAAATCTATCGTTTTATAGTAGTATAGAAAGAAAAATTTTCCATATTATTTTCATTTATTATTTGTCATATCAACATTTAATAATAATATGGGTCTATATAAAAATAATAATAAATTCTTTATACCACAAAGTACTAGGGTGTGTTTGAGATAACTATGAAAAAAAAATATTTTTGAAATAGAATTATTTTTTCTATGAAATTTTTTTAAAAAATTAATAATTTAAAGTGTGTTTAGAATAGTTTCTTGAGTAATTTTAAAAAATCAAAAGTATTTTATTAAAAATTCTTCACAAATAAAATGAACTATATAAAAATTGGATTAATTTAAAAGTCATTATTGAAGAAACACCACGGAGATAGATTATAAAAAAATAACTTTAAAGTGATTAATCGAAATTATTCAAAATACATAATAAGGAAAAAAAATATATTTATAATTAATAATATCACTTTTGAATGACAAATAAATTTA
>JAOANK020000005.1:997539-1015241 GCA_026257165.2 Telfairia occidentalis
AAATTATTCAAAATACATAATAAAGAAAAAAAATATTTATAATTAATAATATCACTTTTGAGTGACAAATAAATTTATTATAAAAAATATTTTTTAAAATTATAAAATATAAATATTATATTTATCGATTTTAAAAAGTGATTAAATATCATCTATAAGAGCTCTACTTGTACCCTTCAAATCTCGAATCTAAGCCTACTATTTAAGTTCAAATCTTTAAGGGTAAAATATGGTCCTTAAGTTTAAGAGTATGTTTCTATTTAGCTCTTAATTTTTAAAATCTGACAATTTAGTTCATAACCTTTAAAAAATGGTTCTAAAAGGTTCATGAAGTCAAATTATTACTCATGAAATGCTTTTTGTTTTATTAAAATTTTATTGTTTAATAAAATTTTAATTTAACCACGTCATCTAAAATTAACACATTACCATGTCACTTAGTCTCTCAAACTTTCACATTAGCATTTCATGAGTCATCTTCGTGGATCTTTTAGAACCATTTTCTAAAGGTTAAAAACTAAACTGTCAGATATTGAAACTTAGAGACCAAATAGAAACATATTCTCAAACTTAAGGACAAAAAATGTATTTTACCCGCTCTTTAATCTTTGAACCAACTTTCAATTTTATATTAATAAATTTATAAATTTTAAAAATATCGTTAAGGATATATCAGATAAAACTTTAAAAGTTCAATTTTTTTAAGTTCAACAATTATTTGAGGATCAAACGATACTTAGGTAGTTGGTGGTGCCTTATCCACCATCTGTAACCCAAAAGGTTAGTTCTCTGTAATCGTAACCTATTCAGTAATTACACCCAAATTAACAACAACGAAGGCCTGTCACTGTGACTGTGGGACTGAGGGAGGGGCGGTGCCAAATTTGTCGATGACGAGAAAGAAGAGGAAGACGAGAGAGGCACCCACAATCCACCCCAGAAACAAATACGCTGAAAATCCCCCAGATTTCGCTCTTTTAGCCTCTCTATATCCTTCCTTTCAACCCTTCGTTTTTCTCGATGGCCGACCCAGAATTGACTGGACCGACTTCAATGCCACCCGTGAACTCACCCGCGTTTTGCTTCTCCACGACCACGGTCTTAATTGGTATCATTCTGCCATTCTATTCCCTTGCACATAATTTCTGTATCCCAGTTGATATTTCCTTACTTTATCTTCCCCAAATCATAATGTTATGTCAGACTTTCTGTTGAAATGAGGACAGTGCTGTTTTGCTCACTTCAATTCTTTTTGCTGCTGTAAACTGTGTGGGATAAGTCTAATTTTAACTTCCATAATTTTAAAACTCTGATGGAAACTACAGGGGGGGACCTACGGATGCATTCTATGTTTTGGAATTGCATAGGATGATGGCTTTTATCCCCCTTGAATTGAATGAGTTGTAATGGAGGTATCCATCCCTAATGGTAGTTTCAATACAATCCTGATACAGGTCACTATTTTTGAGAGGATGAACACTATATGTGATGTTGGTTATTTTTATTATTGTTTGTTTATGTTCACCATTCAAAGTTTGGACTTATTTCAAATTATGTCTCTTGTTTCGAGGAATCATATGTTTTGGGAGTCCTTTCATTTTGTTTTGTTGGAAATGTGGAAGTCCTCTGTTTGTCAAATTAGGATGTCTTTATGATTGAAGTGTAAGTAGATCTCTACATCCTAGGTGGATTCCTGATGGACAGCTCTGCCCAACAGTACCTAATAGATCAAATTATATCCATTGGATTGAAGAACTTTTGTCATCTGATATCATTGCGAAGACAAATAGTGATAGAGGTCGTGTAAGAGGTTTTGACATAGGAACTGGTGCAAATTGCATTTACCCACTTCTTGGAGCCTCTCTTCTTGGATGGAGTTTCATCGGAACAGGTGACTTCCTTACCATACGGTTAGTTTTGTTCTCAAATTTTTATATTACCCATTGATTTGTATGTTTAACAATGACCAGGTTTCGGGTTCCACTCGGCTTGGTGCAGATGTGACTGACGTAGCATTAGAGTGGGCTGAAAAAAATGTTAAAAGTAATGCACACGTTTCTGAACTTATTGAAATTAGAAAGGTAGATAGTACCTCAGACACTCGTACGATAGAATTACATAACGTTGTAGCAGTCCATAGTGAATGCAAGAATTCAGATGAGATGGATGGTGGGGAAATAGGGCCGCTCTTGCCCTCATCCTCGTTAAAGGAGACAGTCTACTCAGAGAAGAGATATCATGGTCCTCCCATACTTCTTGGTGTTGTCAAAGATAACGAAGAATTTGACTTTTGCATGTGTAATCCTCCATTTTTTGAGAGCATGGATGAAGCAGGATTGAATCCGAAAACTTCTTGTGGTGGGACTCCACAAGAGATGGTTTGTCCCGGTGGGGAGAGGGCATTTATCAGTCGTATGATTGAAGACAGCGTTGTCCTGAAGCAGACTTTCCGGTATTCCTCATTCTTACCACTGCAAAATTGCCTCTGATCCTTCTATATAACTTTTAGGAATCTTATTTTTGTTGATCTTCGCAGGTGGTATACTTCAATGATTGGGAAGAAATCAAATCTCAGCTTCCTGATATCTAAACTTTGGAAAGTTGGAGTGACCATTGTCAAGACCACAGAATTTGTTCAAGGGCAAACTTGCCGGTGGGGACTTGCTTGGTCTTTTATGCCTGCAGCACGGAAGATTGTATCTGCTCATGTCACTAACAAGAGTGTCTTATCTTTCATGCTCGAGGTGGATAATCGTTGAGCCTTTTAAATTTTTATATTGAGCTTACACGTATTCTGGATTTTTCGATCATATCTTTCCTATTATCGTTGAGTACTAATCCTTTTCTGTAGATATGCAACTCAGATTTGATAGTTTTCTGTTTCTCAGTGCCTCCTTCCACAAGTCAGTGCCATGAGTATACTGCAATCAGTTGAGCGTTTTCTTAGTGCTGGTGGAGCTTCTTGTAAATTGAACACTTCTTCATTTACAGTAGATGTATGGTTGTTCACTTGGCTTCTTTTATATCTTTGCAAGTGATGATATCATTCTTACAAATTATATCATGTTTTGGTAGATTACTGTATCCGAGGATGATTGCCGAGCAATTCTCAAGAATGGGGCATATGAGGTGGATAAAGGTACCGGTTGTGTAACTGTAGAAACATCAGAGCCTCAACCCTCGACCGATCTGTGTTTTCGAGTTTCGGTATTTCCCATTTGCCACTTTGTGGTTGTGGAACTTCATAACTAATGCTTAGCCCTACTTTTTACTATGGCTATTTTCTTTGTTGTAGGTCTTTCAGCAGATCCCTGGTACGCTTCTTGTGAAAGGCTCCTTGCATCATAAGAGTAGTTCTTCTGCAGGTACTCACATATGCATTTGAACTTTCTTTTGATTGTAATTTCATTGGATTTCTCAAAAACTACAGAAATGAAGTTTGATTATTATTATTATTATTATATATTTATAAGAAGCCATCGATTACCAACAAAACATATTACAAACAGGAATACACGAAATAGCAATATAACCATAGGTACGTATAATTCCTTGCAGGCTTATTCTCACTGATGTTCCACCGATTAGAGGAATTCCTGAAAACTGAATCCTGTAAAGAAAAGGTGTTATAGAGATCCCTCTGCCACGACAAACAATTCTTCTTAACCTCCACGACAGGTCGCCCGGGTTGGTTGCTATGCTAATTAACAAGCCTAATTATCTTTTGGATCTCTTCAATCTTGAATTGTAGTCTGCAAGAACAGTCACCGTGTGTAGGGTGAGCCTTGAAACTTCTATTGTATTGTTACTCGTTTGTTTCCAATACATTGCTCATGAACAACCGTAGAGATTTTCCCAAGGTTTTAACAAAGCATATTGCTTGATCTTTATGAGCTTCATTTCTGTTAAGAGTCACTGTTACTTTGTTTATACTCACATTTCTGCTCCTTTGTTTCACTTTCTTTCCTCCCTCCCTCCCCCGTCTTGCTTGACATGACAATGCTTCTCTCTGTTTTTTAGGGTTCTTGTATTCGGTCGATTGATGCTTCGGCTGTTTTCTGATTGTATGTTGATAGGCTGTTGTGGGTTATCGTTTTTGGTGTAGCGATGTAGTTAGGGGTAGATGCTTATCTTTGGAGCTTCAGCCTGATTTAAAAGTAAAAATTCTTCAGAGCTGCTCTTTTAATTGGAAAAGAAAACTGTTCTCTTTGGATTTGCTAGGTCCTCTTGGACTCAAAATTATAAATTTATGAATAGTGAGATTAAATGTACAATAATTTTGAATTTTAGGAACGAACAAGGAAAAAAACGTGGAACAGAAACTTACCAAGCAAATGGATCATGTAATTAAGAGAGGGAAAAAAATCTAAGATAAAGTCTTGACATCCTGAATCAACAAGCCAATATGAAATGAGTTGGGAGCTTGAGATTATCGAACTGCGTTTTAATCAGCAAGGAATTCCATTATAAATTTCTTCCCCAACTACAATAATCTCTGCTATCATTGTACTTCGACAACTCGATTTTATCAGTTTCATCAATTTTTCGATTTCAAATTGCAGCCCTATCTTATATGGGTACACCGTAATGAGAAAGGAGCTATCCTTCTAGCTTAGACTTGAAATAAGGTCAATCATGCTAACTATCATTTGTTCTTATAGGTTAACAGGGCATAAATGAGGCACACAAACAGTGCAGGGACAACTTCACATTTGAAAGCCAGAAGTAATTGAATTTCACTTCACCGAACAAGATCATTAAAAAAATTGGGTTACTTAGAACCCTCAGAGTTGCTCTCCGGGGTGCTGCCTCCCTTGGCGACTTCCCTTCGAGAGCTACAATGACCAAATTTTATACAACATAAACTATACACGCAAAAAGTAGAATTGAGAAACTAGCTCTGGCCATTATTATTGATAAACAAATTACAATCAAGGAGTTATACCCCATATGTTTGACTTCAGAAAATGTCGCCTCAGAGAAAAAAATATCCGTCTGTGGTGTCATATGGAGCATTTTGTCCTATGTATTAGATCACTTGTGTGAAATTCCCAATAGATAACACATTCTCTGTCGAACTTATTGGCAACTTCCATACTTAACAGGTAGTGGTAGACTTTGCAGATCTTCAAAGCAACCTGCATCTGCATGGCAATAAGCTTTAACAACCTCTTTTCAAATGATTGAAAATTCTTCTTCAGGATGGCTGGCTAACTGCTCCAATAGTGAGTATATTTCTTCCTTCAATGGGTGCGATCTATCAGATGCGATGAAAGAATGAAACTTATTTCCAATATCAATCCAACTAATTGCACGCTCCTTTCTTACAAATCTCACTTCCATTAGTTCTCTGACCTTCTCTACAGACTCCCATTTCCCGAGAAAAGCATACAAACTCGCAAGGGACACATAAGCTGCAGAAGATTGAGGCTCCAGCTCAATTACATGCTCCGCCACTTTTCTTCCAAGCTCTACATTACCATGTATCCTACAAACACCAAGTAAAGCATTCCATACTCGGTCATCAGGCTTACAAGACATCTTCTCTAGCTCATTTACCAACTCGATGAAACATCCAGCTCGACCTAAGAGGTCAATTAAGCATGCATAGTGTTCTTGGTCGGGGAGAACACCGTGTTCATACGTCATGGACTTAAAAAACTGAAGTCCTTCTTGGACCAGACCTGAATGACTACACGCACTAAGGATCACAATAAAGGTGATCCTATCAGGCTTCAATCCTGATTTAACCATGTCATTGAACATCTGCATTGCCTTTCGCCCATGACCATGCTGAGCTAGGGCAGATATCATTGTATTCCACAATACAACATCCTGCTTATTTCCCATAAGGTAGAAAACATGGCAGCCAGCTTCTAACATGCCACACTTTGAATACATGTCAATGAGAGAGCTCACGACTATTGTGTTGCATCTAAAGTTGGTTCTTATCAGATAGGCATGTGTTTGTTTACCATGCTTTAGTGCAGCAATGCTGGCACAAGCGCAGAGACAACTACTGAATGTATATTGGTCGGGATTAATTCGAAATGTCATCATTTTTGTAAAGTAATCAAGTGCTTCATGCCCCAAACTGTTTCTTGCAAAGCCTGATATCAGAGCTGTCCATGAGACGGGATTCTTTTCAGGCATTTGGTGAAACAATAAGCTAGCCAAATTCATATCACCCCATTTAGCATATCCAGAGACCATCGTGGTCCACGCAAGGATATCTTTCACTGGCATTTCATCAAACAATGTCCTCGCACATCCCATCTCTCCACATTTTGCATATGCATCAACAATGGAACTAGAAAGTACTACATTAGACAAGAACCCTACAAGCAATACCTGCCCATGTACCTGCTTCACTAGCTGCAATTCCCTAAGCTTCACACAAAGAATCAAAACACCAGCAAAACTGAACTCATTGAACCCCATCGAGAGTCTCCTGAAGTCTCTGTATAACCCAACAGCTTCATTGAAACACCCCTGCTTAGCATAAGCAAGTACCATAGTATTCCACGAAACAACGTCCTTCTCCGTCATCTTATCAAACAACTTCTTAGCTTGATGTAGGTTCCCCAACTTAGCATACCCAGAAAGCATATGGTTCCAAGAGTACAAATTCCTCGCAGACATTTTCTCAAACACCTTGCGTGCCTCTACGTCATTGCCACATTGAAAGTACATACTAATCAAATGATTGGCTACAATAGTGGTGGGGCGCTTGAACCCCGTGTGCTTCAAATGCAGGTGAAGGCATTTGCCGCCTTTCAAGTACTTGGCTTTGGCACAGAGTCGCAAGAGCTGGACGAGAGCGCTAGAGGGTAAGCGAATGCCTCTTTGTACCAATGGGTCGAGATAGGAGAGGGCTTCTGGGAGGTGCCCTTGAGAAGAGAGGGTGAGAAGGGACTGGACGATACAGGGGCGAGTGGAATCTGGGCGTTTCTTGGATTTGATTGGAAACAGAGCGGGTTTTTTGAGGGCTTGGGAAGAGAAAGAGGGCATTGCAGAGGGGCACCATGTGAGATAGAGAACCCATTCATCTATAAGGGGCTAGCGGCGGCGGCGGCGGCGGCGTCGTAGAAGTAGCTCATCGCAGCCTCCGAAGAGGGAATTCGGGGAAGATCCAGCGGTCGTTTCGTTTCATTTGAGTTCGGTCACACGGATCCGGGTCGTCCATAGTGGGCCATCTCATCACATTGGAAGCCTCTAAGGACTTGCCATGTCAGCACTCCAGAGTGGGACCCTTATGACGTCATTTTGTAATATCTTTTCTTAAAAAGAAAATTGTAAATATTTCAAAATTTTGTTGAAATAATAAAAGAAGAGTTTTGATACTATTTTGATCGATACTTTTAATTTTGGTTCATTTTGTTCCTCATACTTTCTCGTTATTATGATTTTTCTACTTTCTACTTTTATTCATTTTAAGCTTTGTACTTTTAAAAGGTCCGATGTGGTCTTTGTATCTTTAAAAATGGTCAATTTTAATTCATATTTGCAAAATTCTAACACAAATTTTATCATCAATAAATCCTTTTAAAAATATCAAAATATTAAGGACTAAAACACATATTAGTCAATAATAAATGTCTTTTGGTCAAATATGTATCCTTTCTTTGGCTAAATAAATGTTTTTTTTCGTAAGAAAAAAAATAATTTTTACCCCTAAACTTAGAATGTGTATTAATTCTTACTCTGAACTTTCAATTTCAACGAATTGAACTATAGACTCAGACAATTATTACAATTTTTACCTATGGTTCAATTTTTGCTCATTTTACCCACTAATTTTAACAAAAAGAAAAAATAAGCTAAAAACCTCTCAAAACTAACTAAGTTGATCGAAAAACAAGTTTTGTACAAAATTAAACTCGATCAATGCATAAATTAACTACAGAAGTCTTCTTTCATTTCTTAAATGGAGAAGTTGTAGGATACCTTTTTTTTTTGTCCAATGTCCATCAAGAATCATGAAAAATTTGTTCAAGTATTTTCATTTTGGAAAAAGTAATTGTTAGCAACAATGGTAGAAATCAAAGTTCAACTCATATATTTATTACATACAACACATTATGTATTAAGTAGTATTTTGATAAACAACCATTGAGAAATGGACAGATTTGAAGCTCAATAGGTAGGTATACTTAACTACACATCCGTATGTAGGTATCTTTTTATACACCACTATTATATTTCTACAACTAAGAGAGATGAATATAAAAAGAATAGTTTTTTTCTTAAAACATAAATAGTTGTCAAATTTTTAATGGTGGTGTATGAAAAGAAACCTATATATTGCCCTTATTTATTTATTTTTTGAGTTCAACAACATGTAGGAATGAGGACTCGAATCCTTCGATCTTTTGATCGTGAATATATTGCCTTAACGATCCAATTGTCCGCTATGCTGAGTTTGGCTCGCTGCTATTGATTGACCTATTAGATTATTGAAAGATGTGATGTGGTAGTGGGGTTTTATTGGTAGTGAGCTATGGATTTGTGTGGACAAGTTGGTGCATGAAAAGATGGTCAAAATGTGTCATATTATCTCATTCAGATGGGTTTGCCTTCTCCTTGTCATGTTTGGCAATCTACATTATTTTCCCAAAACCTAACATCATTACTCACATTTGCTTTGGATATATGGCTTGCTTTTTAAGTAACATTTTCTTTTTTAAAGGCCAAATTACAACACTCCCTTTTCTTATCTTTTATGTCAATAAGAGATAGCCCTTTATTAGTTGCAAATAGAAGCGATGTAAAGTCGATTGATGTCATTCTATGATATCAAGTTATCGTGCTAGAGATTTTTGGAAACTACAATGTCAACGTAGAAAACTCTCATTCCATGTTTGTGTACGTCAATATGCAATATTAGAATTAATTTATAAATGTGCAATAACTTAAATGTCAATTATATTTGAGTTATTTGATGGATATATTAAGTAGATTCAACAACATGTGGAGTGAAAAATTCGAACCTATAACCATTTGATTAGAGAAATATGTCTTAAATAGTTGAGTTATGCTCAAGTTGACAACTAGAATTCTTACCACTAAACACATGGATATATTAAGTAATTTTTTTTAATTATTATTATAGGAGTAGATTTTCCTTATAAAAAATGTGACTTACTAAATAGATATACTAGTGTACTGATCTAAGTCTATGAGATTATTTTAGAAAACTCCAAGATTAACAATATTTAATTTAGGGTACGTTTTACCATATACTTCGCATCACCGTTTTGTTTCTTATAAAAAATTCGTTCATTTTAGATATGAGTTGCATAATTGAGTAAGATCAAGAACCTTAATTAAGGTTCTTACTTCTTCTTCATGAAAAAAGCTCTCAAAACGTATTTAAATTTGGTTTTTTTTAAATTAAAGAAATATATAATGGCTTTACCATTAAACTATGCTAAAATCACAGTCAATTAAATTAGGCTTAGTTTGAATTCTGTCTGAGATGAAATGATTTATTTAGCCAAAATATTAACATGGAAAAGAAAATAACAAAACAAACCTAAGAAGTAATAATGCTTTTCTAATTTTGAAGTCACAAATTATTATCCCAAATGAAGGACAAGAATAATTTTTATACTCTCAAAAAAAAAAATATATATATATACACGCAAAATGCTCACTTTCTGAATCTATTTCCCAAAAAAGGTGTCCAATTTCAGCCACGTGAAACACCCGTGGTACTCGAATGCATCTACGATCACCGTTCAATTTCATACCAACGGTCCACAGACGGTCCAGATTCTCCCCACGTGAACGACTCAACACCTGGTTAATCTAGAACCGAGACACGCGATCTTTTTCACCTTCATGTCCACGTCATCACGATTGGAGTCTTTCACGAAGATTTAATCCCGCCTTTTTCACCGTCGGATCAAAAGGTTGTGATGAAATGTGAGCCGTCGATCAAAGTCTTATCTTTAATTTTTAATTTCTTCGTATTTTCATGTACTGAGGTAGATAAGCAATACAGAAAGAGGAGTCGGGATTTGAGAGAAACTCTTCCATCTTTCTTAATATACTTTGGACAATCACAGACTCTTTTTCTCTCTCTTCTCTCTTCTCTCTCTCTCTCTAAACCTTTTTCCTACCTAAAAGTTCTCTCTCTCTCTTTCCCACCTCCATAATCTGGTGAGTTTCTTATGCTTTTGCTGAAAACTATTTGATGTTCGTTTTTCTTATTCTTCTTTTGGCTTCTATCTGCTTTGCTTTGATTCTTGTGAAACCTTGTTCGAAACATTGTACTCAAGGAGGATCTAATGGCTTTGGGATAGTATTTGTATTACTAGGACGTGGGATTGGACATTTTGTTGCGATTTTTGGGTATTGGAAATGTGACTGACTTGTCCATTTTTGGATTCCGGCACTAGGGTTTTCGATTTTTTGGTCTTTTTAATTTTGGGTTTGTGGTGGATTTCCTGATTGTGTTGAGTCATGAGTGTGCCCCCTTTTTTTTCTTTTTTGTTTGGATTGTTGTTCTTTTGGTTTGATGTGGATTTTTTTTCTTTTTTTCGGGTTTTGGTGCGTATAGGATTTTGAGGCTGAGGTTTTGGATTTATGATGGAAAATGGGGTTGAGACTGTTGATGGATTGCACGTCGGTGAGAAGAAATTTGCGGAAGATAGTGTTTTGCGGGACAGGATAGATGAAACAGTTGTACTTGGTTCTCACGAATCTAAGGATACGGAAGGGGAAGATGTTTTTGAGGAGGCATTAGACGGGAAAGACCATTTAATTGAACAGAGTCCAAAATATGGTTCGGTGAACGGCGGCGTTGCCGATGAAGAAATCAGTGTTTTTGCATCTGGAGTAACTTCCGAGCAGCCTAATAATGCTCACGATGAAGAGAAGTTTGAAGAGGCAATAGAGGCTTCAAGTGGGATGAATGAGAACACGGTGGTGGAGGAGCAAGCTGTGAATTCTGAAAAGGAGAAGGAAAACTTGGGTGGGATAGTGGTTGACAATGCAGTTGTGGCTTCTAAAATTGATGAGAGAGGAATTGAAGAGGAAGCAGTGACTTCTGAGTTTAATGAGAGGAAGGATAATGAGTTGGATTTCAGTAGAGATGATTCAGGAAAGGAAACATTAGAGAATGGTGCTAGCCCGGAGATTGAATTGTTGAAGGGTGGAGATCAGAATGATTTGAAATATGGTTCGACGAGTATGAAGTCTGAAAATGAAGATAGTGACCATTTGAATGTGACTTTGCCTTCGGATGACAAATTGGTGACTGAGAGTGCTGATATGGTAGGGGGAACTAACCTGGATTCGACTAGTGAGATTCTTACAGAAAATGGCGATGACTTGGAATTGAAGGAGAAGAGCTTACGTACAGAATCTACAGACCATGATGAGAAGACTGAGGAGCCATTAAATGCACCGACTGTCGTTGATTTGGACAATCAAGATAATACGAATACTGAGCTAAGGGGTGATTCTCTTCATTTGGGTCTAGAACTGCCAGACAATGAGAGTGAAGAAATAAAAAAGGCTACAGCTGAACTAATTGATCCTAAGAAGGAGGGTAATAAAGATGAAGAAAACCCTTCAACCTGCATGACTACCACAAATCAGGATCACAGGATTGAGGAAGTGAAAGATGCTTCTACTGGGAAAGATTCAGGAGAGGAGTATAGAGAATCTCGTGAACTGAATGGTACTTCTTCTATAGAAGCTGTGTGTGAAAATGAAATTTCTCTGGAGACAGTTAAGGATACCTCAGCTTCTGAAAAGATAGTAGATGAGATAATCGAGAAGATCCAGGGCAGTGAAAGTGATGTGACTGTGAAGGAACACAATACATCCAGACATCAGCATCCTGTTGATAGTTCCAATAATGGCCCCGACACTGGAGAGCTTGAAAAGACAGAGAGCAAAGATAAGGTTGGACAGGACAAAACTCAAGTGAACAGGGAGCCAGAAATTCAACCTGCATCAATCATTGCTTCATCATCTGGAAAATCTACAAATCCCACTCCTCCTACTCGTCCAGCTGGTCTTGGGCGTGCTGCTCCATTATTGGAACCTGCCCCTCGGGTGGTGCAGCCGCCTCGAGTAAATGGTACTGTATCCCATGTTCAAATGCAACAAATTGATGATCCTGTTAATGGGGATGCTGAGGAAAATGATGATACTCGTGAGCAACTCCAGATGATAAGAGTGAAATTTTTGCGCCTTGCACATAGGCTCGGGCAAACTCCACACAATGTTGTTGTGGCACAGGTTCTATACCGCCTTGGATTAGCTGAGCAACTTCGAGGAGGAAATGGAGGTCGAGTTGGTGCCTTTAGCTTTGACCGTGCCAGTGCCATGGCAGAGCAGCTGGAGGCAGCTGGGCAGGAACCTCTTGATTTCTCTTGTACGATCATGGTTCTTGGAAAGACAGGTGTGGGTAAAAGCGCTACCATCAACTCCATATTTGACGAAGTTAAATTCAATACTGATGCTTTTCAAATGGGTACAAAAAAGGTTCAAGATGTAGTGGGAACTGTGCAGGGGATTAGAGTACGGGTCATTGACACTCCTGGCCTTCTTTCTTCTTGGTCAGACCAGCGCCAAAATGAGAAGATCCTTCTCTCTGTTAAGCGCTTTATAAAGAAGACACCTCCAGATATCGTTTTGTATCTTGATAGGCTGGACATGCAAAGCCGGGATTTTAGTGACATGCCTCTCTTGCGTACAATTACTGAAATATTTGGACCATCAATCTGGTTCAATGCAATTGTGGTTCTTACTCATGCAGCATCTGCTCCACCTGACGGCCCAAATGGTACTGCTTCTAGTTATGATATGTTTGTCACTCAGCGATCTCATGTTGTACAGCAAGCCATACGCCAGGCTGCAGGGGATATGCGCCTTATGAATCCTGTCTCATTAGTGGAGAATCACTCTGCCTGCAGAACTAACAGAGCTGGGCAAAGGGTGTTGCCAAATGGTCAGGTTTGGAAACCTCATTTGTTGTTGCTCTCATTTGCATCAAAGATTTTGGCCGAAGCTAACACTCTTTTGAAGTTGCAAGATAGTCCTCCTGGGAGACCATTTGCTACTCGGTCAAAGTCACCTCCTTTACCCTTCCTTCTCTCCTCCCTTCTTCAATCCAGACCTCAAGTGAAGCTGCCAGAGGAACAGTATGCTGATGATGATTGTCTTGAGGATGACCTCGATGAATCTTCAGATTCTGAAAATGAATCTGAATATGATGAATTGCCACCTTTTAAACGATTGACAAAGGCACAGGTGGCAAAGCTCTCCAAAGTACAGAAGAAGGCCTACTTTGACGAGTTGGAATACAGGGAAAAACTTTTTATGAAGAAGCAACTAAAAGAAGAGAAAAGGAGAAGGAAGATGATGAAGAAAATGGCTGCTGAGGCAAAAGATCAACCCAGCGACTATAGTGAAAATGTAGAAGAAGATAGTGGTGGTGCTGCATCTGTACCAGTTCCCATGCCAGATTTGGCGTTACCTGCTTCCTTTGATTCTGATAATCCCACTCATCGGTATCGTTATCTTGATTCCTCTAACCAGTGGCTAATAAGGCCTGTACTTGAAACACATGGATGGGATCATGATGTTGGTTATGAAGGTATAAATGCAGAGAAGTTGTTTGTCGTCAAAGACACATTACCCATTTCTTTTAGTGGTCAAGTTACAAAGGATAAGAAGGATGCAAATGTTCAAATAGAGATGACCGGTTCGATAAAGCATGGGGAAACTAAAGCATCTTCCATTGGTTTTGATATGCAGACTGTTGGGAAGGATTTGGCCTATACACTACGTGGTGAGACAACATTTATTAATTTTAGGAAGAACAAGGCAATTGCTGGTCTCTCAGTTGCTCTATTAGGCGATGCTTTATCTGCAGGATTCAAAGTTGAAGATAAATTAATTGCTAATAAGAGATTTCGTTTAGTTGTGACTGGGGGTGCAATGACCGGTAGGGGAGATGTAGCTTATGGTGGCAGCCTGGAGGCTCAATTGAGAGACAAAGATTATCCTTTGGGTCGTTCACTTTCAACTCTCGGGCTTTCTGTCATGGATTGGCACGGAGATCTTGCTATTGGTTGCAATGTACAATCTCAAGTACCTGTTGGACGATCAACAAACCTGATTGCTCGTGTGAATTTGAATAACAGAGGGGCTGGGCAAGTCAGCTTTCGGTTAAACAGCTCAGAACAGCTTCAGATAGCTATTGTTGGTCTTCTTCCTCTATTCAGAAAGGTTCTGGGTTGTTATCAATACTGGCAGTATGGACAATGATGGAATTTAGGATACAGATGCAGCTG
The DNA here is from genome assembly GCA_026257165.2 of Telfairia occidentalis. Lineage (NCBI taxonomy): Eukaryota > Viridiplantae > Streptophyta > Magnoliopsida > Cucurbitales > Cucurbitaceae > Telfairia > Telfairia occidentalis. The sequence goes on from JAOANK020000005.1 coordinate 1,011,855, forward strand.
AATTTTTGCAATATAGGTAATAATAACGTTGGTAATTGGCAGTCTCATACCGGTTAGCTTCGAAAGCAAGTGATTCTAAGCTCTGCTCCTTCCATCTTTCCACCCCCCATAAGCTTCCTTCCTCTGTAGTGCTTTTAGGTATTGTTGTTAGATATGATATTTGGTATTTTTGTTCTCATTGAGCTACTGGTCAAGTTGTGTTTCTTGTTAAATTAAGTTATGCTTTTATGCAAAATATATCTTTTCAAGAGTTGAGTTTCATCTGAATTACACTGTACACTTCTATATTTCTTTTCTCCCTTCCAATCTTGTTACAAATAGTGCTTGCTAAGCTGGGAATTGGGTGTAATATTTACCTTGCTCATGAATCTTGAGACAAATTGATGCTGCTCTGGGTTAGCCCATCTCCAGTGTATGCAAAAAGATGAAACTCGAAAACGTTAAAATCCATATAGGGCGCTATTCTGATTTTCAGTCTATGAAGTTCCATTACTGTTAATGCAACTTTTTGTATGTGATGATGCTGAAATTCTCCACAAATTTTCAAACTTTGCTTCTGCCATGTGTTTTGATGATTGAATTGATGAGTCTGAAGTCTGAAGATTGTTTGAGTCACTGTCCTCATGTTTCAGGAGCTAGCCAGACATTTTGATGAGACAAGTGAATAATTGTTGTCAATCTGGTCGGTTGGTTGTGGCAGTGTCATAATCAGTGGCCAGCTGAGGTACTGAAGAAGATGGTAGAGGCTGATGGTGCTTTGTCGTAGCTGCTTTGTTTGGTTCAGCTTTAATCACAGGCATCTTCTTCTCTTCAGATTCATTATTATAAAATTCCATTTAGAATTTGCCTGCATACTACATCCCAATGCCTATACTGTTCAAGGGGCCACGTCACTTCCAGCTTGATGCTGTTGTCTGATCCTATGGACTTTTCTTCTTTTAATTTACATCATATAGTTTAGAATGCATTGATTAAGATAGGTTACTTATATTCAACCTCGAGATTGAGATACTCTCTGAGATCATTTAGTATGTGTTTGGTATGACTTTTAAACTGCTTATTGAAGGAAAATGGTGTTTTTTTTTTATAATTAAAAAAAATAGTAGTATTTGGTTAAAGGTTTAAGGCTGTTTTTAACTAATTAAAAGTAATTTAAAATATTTTAAAAATAGATGAAAAACACTAAATGTGTTTTTAGATGAAGTTCTTATTTAATTTTTTTTTTTCTAAAAATGCTTATATAATAAGTGTTTTACTCAAAAAATTTAAGTCATCTCAAACATGAACGGTTTCTTAGAAAGCCAGGCTTTTGAGTGGAGGACATTAGAAGATTGTTTATCAAAATGAGTGGGGTAAATTGGTATACAAATTTAATGAATAACATGATGTGACAATGAATTTGGTGTAAATTAGTACCTTATAGAATTATAGTACATGAGTTGTTTACTTTCTTCCTAAAATTAAAAAGAAAAGTAATATACTTTTTAAAAAATAATTTATTAGAAAAATATACATATCACAATCACATTTCAAATTTGAATAGTTATGCTTTTGGATTCTAGGGAAAATGAAAGTTGTGCGAATTTATTATGTTTGTACAATTATGTCCAAATTATTTGTACTTTTTTTAATCTAAGATTGTTGTCATTGGACTAAGTTTCTCTTAGCAAAAGTTAATTTGTATTTGGTAATAAAATAAGTTACTTTCTCGAGCCCTCATCTAAGATAGGAGGTAGAATATTTGTTCCGATTCAATTATGTTCCAAGTCACTAAACTTTCTTACTTATTCTATTTTGATCCTTATATCTTCGAACATTTTTTCTTAGTCTTTTACGCTTTCATAAGCATTTATTTTAGTTCTTATAAATGAATTTTTTTGTTGTATTTAAACAAAGTTTCTCAATATTTGTTTTCGAATTTGATACCAAATATGGCTTAGAACAAAAGTTAAGCGATGAGTTGGGAGTGAGCTATGCCACTGATTGCATCTGAAGAATTAATTCATTACTTTTTTTTAGCTTCCTTACAAATTTAATAAGTTTGGATTTATGGTAATTAAAGTTGAGAACTCTATATATTCATACAAAAGATTAATTTATACTATAAAAAGGTGAGTTAGATATCGCTTAGAGCCAAATGAACTAACTACTTCAAATAATTTTGAATGGCTCAAAATCATTCACTTTCTAAATTTTTATCAGTAGGATGAATTCCAGTTTCTCACTGTAGCTTGGAGCCAAATCATGCAGCTTCTTGTGATAACAAACAACAAAATTCATTTGAAATTTGTCAAAATCCTAAGTTTCCAAACACAGCCTTAGTGTTTAACAATTGGTAATAAACTTGATCATGCTGAAAGCGAGGATTTTGAAGGTTCAAAACAGTATTTTCTTGCGTTTCATGTAGGAGGCCATGGGAAAACAAGAAACTAAAAATCGAAACTTGTTTCTAATATATGTATGATGTTTTGAGGATGTTGTGAAAAGTAGTGATAAATAGAAAACGATACAAAAGATGCATTTGTTTTTTAAAAGATTAGAAACCAAACGAGAGTAAGAAATAAGAACGTTACTTAACGATCCTTCGTAAACTTACTCGAAGGAATAAGCCATCGTAATGAAATTTCGGCTTTAAACCCTCATATCCTCTTAAGTAAATTCTAGCTAGAGAAGTTCATCATCATCTTAAGATTCATCTTAGCAATTTTAATGAATTTGTAATATGGTTTATCATTAAAAAATTTCATGGCCAATGATCTATTGAATGTAGTTTCTGCTAACAGAATATGCTTGTGTTCCTAAGAACTCTGAGATTACACTGTTGAAATGAAGGTTATAACATCTGCCAAAGATCTCACAAGTTAAGCCACAAGTTCATTCAAAAATGCTCTCAACTTTAGCATCAAATTGGCCATTTCAAGATTATATCACTAAAACTATACCCCTTTGCTTTCTAATACAGAGAATTTATATGAAATTTAAATGAGGATGAGCAGATTGATTAAAAAATAATAGTTGAAGTTCAAAATGTTCTCAAGAAAGTGGTGTTGCCTAAACTGATGAATGGTTTCCTTAACTATTCCTAGTTTCTTTCCATTGAGATTGGAAAAATTGAGAAATTGTTAGTTGTGGAAAAATTGAGAAATTGTTAGTTGAAAGCCGACCATTATGGGTTTGTCTAGTAGTCATTTGAGTTAGTAAAAATGTAAAGGAGCTTAGAAAGAATGATTTTAAACCACGGTGGCCATTTATTTATGATTTAAAATTCTACGAGTTTTCTTGACAGCCAAATGTTATAGAGTCTGACAATTGTCAAAAGAGATCAAGTGAGTATGTTTTTTTTTAAGTACAACAACATGTAGGGAGTCATATTGAGTTATGCTCAAT
>JAOANK020000005.1:1035120-1050075 GCA_026257165.2 Telfairia occidentalis
CTCATAAAGTTTGACATATCTGCTTCAACTCCTAGCAAATCTGCAAATAGTGAACAACTCACACTATTCACACTACCCTAGCCTGTTTCAAAAACTCTTTTCTGATGTGGAAGTTCGGACAATGCTGCAACCACAGAGCATACTTAGCAATTCAAGAAACTATAAACCTAGACGCTCTCATACCAATTGTTGGGAATAACCTCGCACTTCTACCGTAGGAATAAGTAGAAAAATAACTGAGAAATTTAAAAGAAACACTGAACACAAGAATTTACGTGAAAAACTTCAAAATTGGAGAAAAACCACGACCCACCAGAAAGAATATTCATTATGCGAAAAATTGTTACAATCACATAGAAATTTCTCTCCCCGACCCAATTACAAAAATACTCTCTCAAAGCTTTCTACTACTCACACTCTTCTCCTCACTCTCAAAAAGGAGAATACAAGAAAAGAATTTAACTAGAGTTAATACACCAAGCTTAAAGTGTTTCTAACTGGAATGAATAAAACTAAAGCTCATGAGCCCTTTATATAGTGCTTGGAACACATCACCTCATTCATTCTTTCCGATATGAAATTTTCACTCTTCTAATATTTTGCCAAAAAATCCAACAGATGCTTTCAAAATTCTTGCTAATATTTGAAGCGTAAGAATTTTCATTTTTTATAAAAACAAAATAGTTGACATTTACAAAATATTCATAAAGTCCACAAATTGATTTTATGAGCACAACTAACTTAATGGATATGACAAATATTATTAATAAATAATTGGATTACTCAACTCTACAATTATTTGAACTAAAAAGACACGAGTAGATTTTATTTTATTTTTTTTCAAATATTCACTCCCACCGCTTTGCTTTTTTTTCTGTTTTTTTTTGTTGAGTTCAACAACATGTGGAGTGAAGGATTCAAATCCATGACTTCTTGATCAATATGATATACTTTTAATCGGTCTTTAATTTCTTTGCCTTGAAGAAAATGTTTCCTCCAATAAGTTTTTTTTTTTTTAAAAAGAAAAAAAAAAAAATTCCTTTCTTTCTTTGAATATATCCTTTACTTAATGTCATATTCTAAATGACAAATATGGTGAGACTACCGATCTTCTTATATCAATAGTTTAAAAAATACTTTATTCTTATCTTGTTTTGAATATCTTTTTATATGTCAAGAATTGTTCCTTTTCTTTTCTTTTTTCTTTTTTTTCTTTCATTCCAATATATTTTCTTTATGTTCAACAAATATAGGATACAAGAATTTCTCCAACCATATAATATAGGTTATTATCTCATCTGAGAATCAATAACCTTCCTTTCTATTCAAATGTCACACCGGACATGACTCAATTGGTTAAAAGTATATCTCTCTATACAAATGTCACACCGGACATGACTCAATTGGTTAAAAGTATATCTCTCTATACAAATGTCACACCGGACATATCTCAACTGGTTAAAAGCATATCTCCATGACCAACCGATCATGGGTTCAAATCTTCCTATCGCACGTGTTGTTGCACTCAAAAGAAAAAAAAAACTTTCTATTTAAATAAAGAATCTCATTCTTCAATTAAAAAGAAAAATGAGAATTAATTATTCTTTAGATTTTAGAAAATTTATAGTACAATATAAGTTCAACTTATAATTCTTTTTTATCTCTCAAGGATAGGCTAATAAAAATGTCAATAATTAGAAACATATCTCTTTGACCAGAAGTTATGGGTTCGAATCTCCCTACCCACATATCATTAAACTAAAAAAAAAATAAAAAAAAAATAAAAAGCAGATAAAAAGATGGTTTAGGTTCAACTTAAAAACTGAATCATTCAAATGGAATAAGTCAATAGTACCAACAAATGAAATCGCGTACAAACTCCCATTTTCATTTTGTATTAAACTAACCCACTTTTATTATTTTGAATTTCAATCATTTTCTAACCAAATTTCTAGACATCTCGATGTTGGATCCTCGTAACCCCTTTATTTTCATGCTTCAAATTTGGAAGTATTTAGACCAATTTATGCTATTGAAAAGTTGAAATTTTCTTGATTTGTACACACGACCACCCCAAAGTAGACCAACGAAATAAATAAATGCCTCAAAATTATTGAAATAACTTTGAAAAAAAAATACTTTTTAAATAAAATTATTTTTTCTATGAGTATTTTTTTGAAAAAATTAATAATTTAAATTGTGTTGATTATAATTTCTTAAATAATTTTAAAAAATCAATAAAATAAAATCTTAACAAATAAAATACACATTTAGATAATCCATCTCCTTTGTATTTCTTCAAAAACAATTTCTAAATTAATCCAATTTAATTTTTTTAAGTGTATTTTACTTGTTTAAATTAAAAAATATATATTTTTGATTATCTAAAATTAGAACTATACCGAACACATTTTTTTTAATATAATATCAAACACACCTTAAATCATTCACTAAATCTATGACTTGTTTGATACCGCTAGGCCAAGATAAAGTTAAAATATCGAAAATTTTATGCTCGTTCACTTTTAAAAAAGTCCAAACAACCGAAAACAACTTAAGAAATTTATTTGACCGACTCCAGTAAAAAATGAAAGTCTAAAGTAAATAATTTATCATCAATTCAAGAACCAAAAACTGAAAAATGAAATCAAAGTCCCATAATCAAGTTTGGTTATACAATAACTTCTTCTTCAGACTTGTTTGCCATCACTATAGAAAAAAACAACCTTGAAATAAAATTATTTTTTCTATAAGTATATTTTTAAAAAATTAACAATTTAAAATGTTTTTAGTATAATTTTTTTAACTAATCTTAAATAATCATTAATGTTTTTTAAAACAATCTTAACAAATAAAATTCATTTAAAAAAAATTAGATTAATTTAAAAATTATTTATGAAGAAACACAAATGAAATAGTTTATCCAAAAATCACTTTCCAATTAATCCAATTTTTTAAAATACATTTTATTTGTTAAGATTTTGTTAAAAAAGACTTTTGGTTATTTAAAATTCATTGAGAAACTATACTAAAAATATTTTAAATTGTTAATTTTTAAAAATAAACACTCTTTAAAAAATAATTTCATTTCAAAATCACTTTTTCCAATAATCCCACCAAACAGGCCTTCAGTCTCTATACTTTAAAAAATTGTACGAGATTCCTAAACTTCTAGAGACCACAAATAATTTTTAAATAAGATACTATAGACTAGAGTCACATACCCTAAAACCACCCATAAACTATTTAACCAAACAACATGTTCAAACCCAAAAACTATTTGAAAGCCAAAAATATTGCAAAACAATCTTTGAGAAAGAATGGAAAAGACAAGGAATTCAATTTCATTAAAATTTAAAACCACCCACAGCACCCTCGCTTTTTAAGTACTGTTAAAATCACCGCACTTAGATCCATAAAATCAGGATCCCAGTGTCTAGCAACTCCACAGGAATCTAAAGGCATAATCCATAAAATATTCCCCCACCGCCTGCTTTCTATGGCATCAAATACAGACAAATAATATTGCCAGCCATGGCCCCCACTCTCTTCTTTATTTTCCAAAACAAGATCAAAGAAAGCATAATAATATAAAGAAAGAAAACCTTCATTCTTTCCCCCCTTTTGAGGAAAATGGGTTATGATTCTAGTATCAATCTGTTTAGTTAAACAAAATAATCTAATCTACAAATTCCAAGCAATTAGATCAACGGATTTTATAGTAAAATCCTTTGCCCTTTCCTCTAGTGAAGAAGAAAATGGGTTGTGATTCTAGCATCAATAAGTTCAGCTAAGCAAAACAATCTAATCTATCAACAAATTTTACAGCAGAACCCTGAACCCTTTTCGCCCCTTTGGGGGGAAATGGATTAATGATCTATATAACCAAAAAAAATAGGTTGATTATGCAAAAAGTTGAAAGAAGGGATCAGAGCTTTATGGGAGAAAGTTAAAGACACAGCAATATTATTGAAGGTCCTCGGTTTGAACAACCAATTATGTCTAGGAACCACCGCAAAACCGCCATTCAACAGAAAGGTAAAACGGCAGTTGCACATAACTCAAGAAGTAGCATAAACCCATGACCCATAGTCTAAAAAGAGACCCACACAGACCCATATTCGCAGTAAGTTAAAATAACACACGCAAATAGGAAATGATCATAGATACGATTTCGCCGGAGACGCCGACGGTAGAGCCCACCAATCTAAGAGAGTTGGCCACAATCGGCAACTGCAACCGGTTTCGAGGTCCTACCAGAGCTCGACCCGACCTTCTCAATGGCCTTTACCACGTCCATGCCCTCCACGACTTGACCGAACACCACGTGCTTCCCATCGAGCCACTCGGTCTTGGCGGTGCAGATGAAGAACTGACTTCCGTTGGTTCCAGGTCCAGCATTCGCCATGGACAGAATACCAGGACCGGTGTGCTTCTTGACGAAGTTCTCGTCGGCGAACTTGGAGCCGTAGATCGACTCACCTCCGGTACCGTTTCCGGCTGTGAAATCGCCTCCTTGGCACATGAAATTAGGGATCACACGGTGGAAGCACGAGCCCTTGTAATGAAGGGGCTTGCCGCTCCGGCCAGGGCCCTTCTCCCCGGTGCACAGTGCACGGAAGTTCTCGGCGGTGCGGGGAGTGACATCGGCGTAAAGCTCCATCACGATCCGACCGGCCGCCTGGCCGCCGATCGTCATGTCGAAGAAAACTCTAGGGTTTGGCATTTTTTTTCTCACAGTTCCGAAATTTCTCAGCGTAAAAGAAGACCGAATTGATTTTAGGGTTCGGTGGGGCAAGAGACTTATATAGCGGTCAAGCTTCGGGTATATCTACGGAAACTCAATATCCACCGTTCGATCAAGACACGTGCTCTAATCTCAGAACCACAAAGCTAACCATGGTTAGGTTAAGAAACCTCGTGGTTGGTTTCGCAATCAATGATTAAGAGTCCATAGACTTTTCCGTTTACGATCTCCGACGTCATTTGATCGAACGGCCTACAATTTTTGGAATAAAAGGAATTAAAAATTATATTTCTACGATGTGTCGTTTAGCAGAAAGCGAAATGGGATGCGAAAAAAAGCGGTCTTCGTTGGATGAATACCTTTGGTTTCTAAACGACGTGTCGAAAATGCAACAAGGAAGAACAAAGAACAATGATATTTTCTGATTTTATTAATTCTAATAGTTTTAGTGGGAAAAATATGATTATTTAAATAAAAATGATTAATTAAATAATCTAAATTAACTAGACTGGTGAAATTTTATAGAAATGTGAGCTAAATTAGAAAATATCTATATAATTCAACCGAGATGATACTAGGGTTATAATTTTCAATATGCTAAACATCCAACTGAGAATTTGAACTGAATCGTTAATATTGAATGAACCTAACACAATTTAAGTTTACAAACTTTTTTTTCTTAAAAATTTTAAATTTGTATTGAATAACTATTCAAACATGTTTTCAATGAACTTTCCTACTCACAGCGAATAATTTTAATTCAATCAAAACTTTTTACTAAGATACTATATCGTATGTATCATTATCAAACCTAAAAACGTAAAGCAACCTAAAAATTTTAATATTTTCAATATATTCTTCACAAATTCAATTCATCGGTATATGAGTGGGACCCAAAAAAGGAAAAAATAATTCTTATTCCAATAAAAGGAAAACATGGAGGCCAATGTTTCTAAAGCAAAAAAGAAAAAAAAAATGTAGCTACGATGACTCTAGACCATAGCTTTTTCTTTTGGGAAAGAGCTATCATTTGGGTATCCATAAAAGAAGGGCTCCAATGAACAGAGAGGAATAATTATTGTAGCTTTTTACAAATTTATATGAAAAAAAAAAAAAACATTTATGTATTTTTTTTTTTTCGAATAGGTTGAGGTTTAAGATACTTGTAGCATTTCCCTAATTTAAAAAAAAAAAAAAGATTCTTGTATCATTTAATTTTAAAGTTTCCCATGTTGAATGAAATATGATTGTTGTAAGAAAAGAAAAGAAAAAAGTGTTTAAATTTCATTTGTTGCTTAGAATTTTTTTTTGCTTGCACTTTTAAATTGTCTATTTAGTTTCTAAATTTTTAAACTTATTAAATTTTGATTTTTGGACTTGTAAAATATTTATTTTTGTTCGTAAACTTTAATAAAATAATCATTTTGGTTATTGAGGTCATTTTTTCACTAATTGTTTAACATTTGAGTAATGAAGCTTTACATATGTGTATTATACTAGATATGAGTGAAAGCCATAGAAGTTGACATCAGCGAGACAAATATTGAGTTGACAGATATTAGATATGCAAATTGATAGCAATAACTAGACTGGTTTTTTTTCTTTGAGTTTATAGATTAAAGTTCATATTATAGAAATTCATATATTAAAATAGACATTTTAAAAATTTAATAATTAAATTAGGTTTAAGAACTTGAAGTTACAAAATTGAAATAAAATAAACTTAAATAATAATGTTGAAAATTTTTAATTTCGTTAAAGGATGTGGGTGGATATTTTTGACTCTTTAGGCCTTAGATTCTTGATAAAAACAAAACTTTTTAAAGGGAAAAAAAAAGTAAAAACTAATAAACAAACAAGGGTTTCAAATGCTAAAGCTATCTCTTTCATTTCTTTTGGTCACTTTTCCTTGTGGATAAAGTAGAAGTGCTTTTTACCATTTTGTTTCTTATTGGATGGGATAGGGATTTGAAGATTCAACTTTTTTATCGATAATGTATATGTTTTAATCTGTTGAATCATATTTTAGTTAGTCATTTTTCTTCAATTTTACGTTTACAAATTTGTTTACTTCAAACTCTAACAATTAAATGAATGGTAAATTTCAATATCAAAAAGTATAATTAAAATCGTAGATCTCTGATGTGGCGTTATTCTTCATTATATATTTTGAACTATTTTTCTTCTTTTATTATAAATAATAGATGGCTATGTACATACCAATAACATAGCTACACTTGTACTAACATTTGCCCTTATATTAGACATTTAACATATTTTTGTATTCAGTAGAATATTTACGATTATAATGGAACAGATGGTTGTCTCTTCTGTTCACTGGAAATTGTTCTATAATCTCGACTACATATTATTGGTATATCCTATGCTTAAAATCAAATAAATGTTATGTGAAAACACACAAATTCTCGTTGTTATATTAAAGACTATTGTTTTTTTATCTATTCTTTCTTACTCTCGTCTCCTATTGAGAAGATATGACTTAGAAAAATTTAAACTAAAAGATGTAAGATTGTTTGGTCTCCAACTACTTTAGATTTTAAATTTTGAAACTGTCTTTCTATCATAAATTATTATCTAAAAGGTCATGAGTTTGAATCTTCAACTCACATATTGTTAAAATCAACAAAAAAGGGAAAAAAAAAAGTGATGAGTGTTTATTCAAATCTTCATTTTAATAGAAGTAATAAATTTTTTTCCCAACTAAAAGAAAAAATTTTAAAATTTTAAAAAGTGAGTGATATTTCAATTGATAAAAGAAACTTTTTTTGTTTTCTTTTTGAGTTTGTGAGAGTGAAGATTCGAACTTCCAACTTTTTGGTTAAAAATATGTACATCAACCAGTTGAACTATATTCAGAGTGCCAAAATACATAGAAAATTATAAAACTCAATTTGATTGTGTAGCTCTAAAACTGTTAGTTTTAACTTTCTATATTCATGCATGGATCAGCTTGAGCTTATAAGCTTAGAATTCTCAATGAAACATTGCAACAACAACAAACTGAACCAAAGTCCACACCCATCAAATTCCTTGTAACTTTTTTACCATACAAAACAAATTTTACACACTCCACAATATACCATTTCTGACCTCTCTCTCTCTCTTTGAATTTGTTTCTTCCTGTGATCTCCACTTGAAGACTTTATTACATCAACAACAAAGTTTGAAGCTAATATTTATAATATGACACCAACCAATTGCCTTACTTACAAATGACAAAGAATTCAAATATATATATAGAGAGAGAGAGCATAGCACTTATCTTCAAAGCATATTGACTAATTGTGCCAGATAGATTTCTCCTAGGGGTGTGGAATAGAAGGAGAGAGTGGAGGAAATTTCTTCCCAAATTTGGGGTGAGAGAAGTACTTTGGAGGGACAACAGGGATGACCTTGGGAACTGGTGGACATGGAGGAAGCTTTGGAATTGGAGGGAGTTTCTTGTACCATGGATGCTTATAAACTGGTGTTGGAGGAGGCAGTGGCTTCACAGGCAGTGGCGACTCGTAAACGGGAGGTTTTGGCTTGTAAACGGGCGGTTTCGGTTTGTAAACTGGTGGTGGAAGTGGCTTCTTGTAGATTGGTACAGGAGGAGGAAGAGGCTTCACGTAAACTGGTGGAGGTTTCTCGTAAACTGGAGGAGGCTTTTCATAAACCGGAGGAGGCTTCACATAATCAGGTGGAGGCTTCTCATAAACTGGAGGAGGCTTCTCGTAAACAGGTGGAGGCTTTTCGTAAACCGGTGGAGGCTTTTCAGGGACCGGGGGCGGCAGTGGCTCTTCTGGGGTGGGTGGGGGGTAGGCCTTAGGAGGGAAAAGCTTGGGATGGAAAGGAGGGAACAAAGAAGGATGGCTAAACAAAGGAGGATGAGGAGGGACGGTAGGGAGAGAGATAGGGGGCAAAGGAGGGTGATGAAGATAATGCCAAAAGAAGGCAGAAGTACAAATTTCACTCTTAAATTTAAGCCCACCAGGCAGACCAAATGTCTGTTTTCCCTCACCTTTGGACTTCAACACAATCATGGAGGATTCCAAGTCCCCATGGGAGGGACAAGGAGAAGAAGAAGCACTGTGAAGGTGTGCAAAGCACTTCCCCTTCAACTCTCCATCTTTCAAAACCTCAGCTGCAGGAAGCAACACTTTGAACTTTCCTTCTTCATCAAGCTCTGCAACCCCTTTTCTTTCAAAGCCTCCCTCTTTTTGTTTGCAATCAATACTTACACGAAGCCCTGCATTAGACATCCAAGTTTTTAAACTTCAAAAAAGAACCATACTTCTTCCATTCACCGTTTAACACATTAATAAGTAATATATTACTATATTTCATGGGCCCGATACCATTATTAAAGGATACTGATATGACAAGCAATAACGGAAGTAATAGAAAATTTTCTCCCACCCTTAATGAATGAGAGCAAAAAGCTGACAAAAGGGAACAGAGAAAATGAGTTTGGTTGGAGAGTTTGAGTACATGAGAAACTAACCTGAGAAGGCATTGCTAGTCTTAATGTTATTCTTGCGACAGTCTGCACATTCTCCAACCCCAACAACCTCAACTGTTGTCAAGTCACTGCCATGGCAGAAAGTTGTAGCAAAGAGGAACAAAACACAGAGGAAAAAACAGAAAGGGCTCTGCATTGGGATGGAGGTTGCAAAACGGTGAATCCAAATGAACCATTTTATAGGAATTTGAAGAAGAAGAAGAAGATCAGAAGGTGGCACCGACAATATACTTATGGACCTCAGTGGTCACATGATGTTGGGGTCCAAATTTTTGGGGGATTTAGTTTGCTGATTGGTACATTTTCATGGCATTGAATAACTTCAGCTACTCTACTAAATCTCCAAGCCTACTTAAACCATATATCAACCATAAATATTATGCTCTCTGCATTTCAATATTGAGGCTATTTTTTCAAGTTATTGGAATGTTGGTGTGCAGTTAATTTTTCTTTTCCTCTTTCTTTTTTTTTTTTTCCATTTTTGTTGATTTAATATCCTCTGTTTAACAATTTTTTGGAAAATTATGAGGGGAGGGGAGGAACAGTGTAACTTACGACTTCGCTTTCAAAAAGAGATATTTGACTATGATTCATCTCAATTCAAGTCAATTAGGAACAGATCTAGTATGCACTAAAGTCCACTACTGCAAGGAATTTCCATTTTGACTGTTGATTAGGAGCATTCTGAACTATCGAGGCAATAGAACTAGTCTCCAAAAACGTTCATTCCTCTTGTGGGGGGATGTAATTTAAAACCAAACTCTTAGTTGAGTTCTTATTTGTTTTAGAGATTTGTAGTCTGGCATCGCCAATCTAGTGGTTGGGTGAATTTTCTTCTTCTTCTTCTTTTGGATATGAACATCTTGACATTTGATTTGAGCTTTTCATAGTTGTTTGATTTCGTGTAAGGAGGGTTAATGATGTGTATGATACACATAAATACATTCAAGAGCCATTTCTATCATTCCAAGGTGTAAAGTTGGCAACATGTGAACTAAAGGCGTTGTATAATAAGTGAGTTAGGTTCAAGAATATGACGTGTAATAGTATAAGAGGGATAAATCACAAACAAGTTAATGAATTGAGTTATTTTATATTGATATTATCATATTTTTGACGGGCAAATATCGATAGGAGAAGTAATATCTTTTCTTTCATAATATAATACAATAGAAATACCACAAAATATAAAAAATAGATTAATCCTCACACGTGAACCTCCACTTTAATTTTTTTCGTCTCCACATTTTTTTCAATTCAACAACATGTGGGGTGAAGATTTAAATCCATGACTTTTTTATCGAAGAGATATATCTTAACCTTGTTGAGCTCATCCTCACATTTGTTAGAACTAAAAAGGAGAAAAGAACTTACCTATTTCAAGTTGGACCAAAAAGAAAGTCACGGCTAAATTAAACTCCTTTTGAGCATTTTTTTTAAACTTTCAAGGAAAGTGAAGAGGAGAATGATAGGTTCTACGAATTAATGACTTAACAATTACACTTCTTAAATAGATTTAGATCTTTAATGTGATAATCATACGATCTCAGATTCCTCTCCTCTAACAAGAACAAGAGAGATCCAACAGGTTAAATCATCACATTTACAAAGGAAAAACAGTCGAGGGCGATCGCAAGCTTCCAAGCGTAAAACTTAGCTTGCGATGTTCTCGCGCACGTCCACGAAGAAAATAAATTTTATGGTAAGATTGTCTAAAATCCACAAACAGATCTTACTCAAACAAATCGAATTGTTCAAACATGAATGTCCCAAATCATCATCTAAACCCTCCCAATCACTTTCTTTACTAACTGCGCTCGCCGTTCGAGAAAACTCGAAAAAATTTTAACATCTTAGAGAGGTGGCCATCAAAACTTTGATCCTGTGAATGTCGAAGACATCTGAATTTATAACACGGATCAATCCAGGATGGTTAACCTTCCCCATCTTTTTCAAGCAAAGCTAGTGGAAGGGAAGGCATTAATGGAGCAACTACAACACTACAGTAGGTGGTTTTGATAAGATAGGATTTGCAGCCGATGATATTTTATGCAATAAAAACCAAAGGGCATCAACAAGTTACACAAAAATAGGCCAGATATTATCTTTTTCGAAAACTAAAAAATGAAGAAAAAAAAAACAAGAAAATCCAAATATTACAAAGAGGAGGAGACCCAATCAATCTCATTGATTTCCTCCCTTGCTGGCAATGGCCTCACAAGCACGTCCAATTTAAGAATCTTTATCCAACTCTTAAGCAATTCAAAAAATTTTCCGTTTTTCTCCACATAAATCAAATCTACTTCATATTACATGCCAGCATGAAAGCTACTATCGAAGACCTCACATGGGGCAATTTAATGAGGGAAAAAAACCGATATCTAGCAGATTAACAGTTCGATGTAAAGGCCATTGTGACATCAACAAGCAGAACTTTCCCGCGAAGTAGATGTATTGAAGATTCAACAAAGCCGGGATTGTGATTCAAACAGAAAAAGGGTTCCAAGAAAAGTAAAAAAGTTTCAACTATGATAATCATATGCTCCAAGGAAAATTCTCTAGATTCAGAAAACTGTATCATTGCGAACTTAATTTAGATTGGCATAAAGAAACAGAGAATACGAAGAATTCCTCGACATGCTACACCGGCAAGAAAGGGTTTGACGCACCTAACTTCCAAAACTAGTCAAAACTCTTGACTCTCCTCAAATCTTCAACTGCCTAATGTGAGTTGCAGGAATCTGCACATTGTCAGTGTACTATGCAACTGGGATGAAGATGAGTCCTCGTTAATTCTTTTTCTTTGACTTGCTTGATGTGGACTGACTGTATGAAGTTCCCTAAGAATCAGAGGAGATAAGATAACAAATTATATCAGCAGCAGTTTTGAGATTTTTCCCTACACATATATGAATTCTGGGAACAAATACAAACCTGAAGCCATTCATCCATTGAGGTATCAATGGTTTTTGTTCCCACTTCAACCTTGGAAGCAGCCCTCTTGGTTTTCTGTAACAAACAAGGAACTGTTCAGAATTTTATGCCAAAAACATTCATATATGATATATTTAGAAAGTTTTAAAATATGATAAGAGGCATATCTTGCAGCTCCACCTTTGTTATACTCCATATATTAAAGTGCGAAGTTTCAGTATGGAGGCAAGGACCATGGATTATAATAAAAGAAAATGCTGCCAATAAATACTTGTAAAAGACCACTTTAGATATCTTTTGGCTTATGGTCAAATGCCAAAATTAAGGCCACAAACAAAAGTATTAACATATTTTATGAAAAAAAAACTGCACACCCCTAATGTCAGGACAATAGTTAAAAATTGATGCACCAGAATCTAATAAGTAAAAGAATACAAATAGGGCAACATCCACCATTAGAATACATGACCATCATTAAATGAAGACCAAGAAGATCTATACCTTGGAGAGTTTTTGCTGTATTTGACCATGAATCCATAAGCCAAGCAGAACGAGAAGGGCAATTCCAAGAGTAACTAAGAACACGGTCTCAATGCTGATGAAACCACTAGCTTCAATGACTTCGATAGTACCATTATAGAAGATGCTCTGGTATGCATTCTGGTCTATTTCATAAAAGATGGTGCCCACTAGATCAAAGTTTCCAGGCTGCATCAGAAATATATTAAGGTTTTTTCATTTTATCAATTCATAGAACTTCATAATTGATGAGGATAAACAGATTAGTATTTCTAGAAACTGAAAATTCATATCGTGAGGATAATAAAAAACTGCTATAATAATGCTTATGAATAAACCTGCAAAAACTTGCTAACAGCAAATACGTATGGGAAAGTAGCTTGGGTTGATGGGGGCACCGTTGCATTATGGAAAACCTACAAGTATAACGAGGAAGATGAGATAAGTTAAAAGTACGGAGCTGAAGTTACTGCAAAGAGAAGCTGTGTTAAGAAAAGCACAAATATAACTGGAGGTTCATAACAGGTCATTATCACCAAAGAAAAATAAGCTTGAAATCACAAAACCAAATTAAAAAATTAGAGAGGATGTTGAACTTTAGTTGTAAATTATATAATATTATCTTGAGGGGCAATCAAATCAGTTGCAGCATGATATATATCCAGCAATGAATTACCTAAAGATAGATTTAATAGGAAAACTACTGACTAATTTCAATAATTGATGTTGACACTTTCTCTCAGACAGATAACAATTGACATTGACATTCAAAACAAATTGCAAAAAGAGTAATCGGAACCTTTTTCTCAAGAAAATTTGCACCAACCAAAAACAGTCTCTAAAAGAAAAAAAAGAAGCATGAACTAAAGAAGAAAAAGAAGAAAAAAGCAAGGGCTTAATAAAAAAAATGAATAAACATATAGTACAAGAAAAAACAATATTATTCCATACAACTAAATTAATGATGTCCAAACTAAAGAAATTCTAGGTGGTCTAGATGACTTCTTCAAGGAGATTACAAGGTTGTACACAAGTAATTACTGAAACTCATAACTTGCAAGTTCAAAAGCAATAACACACATATTTCATAAACACATTAGTGAAACTGAACCTGCCCAATACAACAAATAACATTGATATGATTTGGCATTCAACTGTGATTGACATTGAAATGCAGACAAATCAAATTGTAGTATTATGCTAGTATTCATTAACTATATTAGAGAAAAAAGAAAACAAGTTGAGATAGTATATAGCTCCATTTCATAATTTCAGGCCAGGATTACCTGTCCAGTAAGATTTTGAATCAACAGACGATGATCAAAGGTGTAATGAATGCTGGCCTTCATCGCTATAATATTCAAGCTTGATTCCCCTGGATTAACAAATAACAGTGAAGGAAATTATTGACCTATAAGATTTTGGATCAATGGTAAGCGATAAAAGGTGTAACAAATGCTGACTTTAATTGCTTTGCTATTCCTTGTCTAACAAAGTAAAATCAAAGAAGTCAATGCACTACATTCAGGAATATAATTTCAGATGAAAACCCACGTTGCCAACAGAGAACAGCCATAAATAATAAGAAAAAAAAAATAGTTAATAGCAACAAAACAAATCACAGATTAATAGAAAAGACTGGCCTTCAGGAGCAATAATATCAATCTGAAGGGGCCACCTTTGACTTCAAAGGGGCCTGTGATTAAGATATGTAAAGGCCAAAAAGTTAGAGTTAGTTACCATTATTTTTCACTCCAGCGAGTAGTTCAGTCTCTTCACCAGCTTGCACTACTGCAGTGGACGACATGAACTTCAATGTCAAATATAGATATCATAAAACTATGACATAACTATCAAATCAAAGAAACAGGAAATGTTATGAAATCCTGAATCTAGTTTAACACTTACAGCGCGCACTATTTTTTGGGAAAACACAGACAGTATCAACTCCTGGAGCTGGACCAAAATTCACTTCTCCAAAATCCTGGGAATCTTCTTCACCCACAATTCCGAGATCACTAGCTTCCTCAACAGCTTCAGATGTTTCGCTATCGGAGTCCGATTGACATGTCACAGCTGTTAAGCAAATAAACAACAAAGTAAAATGACCCGCTAGAATGACGAAATTCAATGCACTCAACGAAAGACAACAAATACATGTTCGGGTCCTCTAACTAGATTTCATATAGGTTCCACATTACAAAGTGACTATGCAGGATTTCATCCGTCCCCC
>JAOANK020000005.1:1060614-1073403 GCA_026257165.2 Telfairia occidentalis
GAACCAGTGAATCAGTGAATCAGTGGATCAAATCAACCAACCCCATCACCATTTCCATTTCCATTTCCAAAACCTCTCTTTCTTCTCTCTCTTTCACAAGACTCACGGCAAAAGCTTCCCCAGTTCACAAGACTTGAGAATCAAAAGCAGGGCACCACCCCACCAGAAAAATTAAATGGATTCTTCTTCTTCGCCTTCTTCTTCACCAATGAAGCGAACTACCGGACAGGTTCTGGACGGTTCAGAAATTATGGAGTTGGTTGGCAACAACCAGGTCTTCTCCTCTTTCGTCGACCATAAGTTTCACGAGCTCGACACCGACAAAGACGGCAAACTTTCCCTTAACGAGCTTCACCCTGCTGTCGCCGACATTGGAGCCGCTCTTGGCCTTCCTCCTCACGGCACTTCCCCTGATTCCGATAACATTTACTCTGAGGTCTTCTTTTCTTCCATCTCCTTTTTCTCTCTGCTTTAGGTTTTCTTTCTGTTTTCAATTTCCCAGATGGGGTTCTTTTTTCTTTCTTTACCCTGTTCTCCCCCTTTAGGTTTTGTACGTTATATAGCCCTGAAAAACTTGGATTCCTTCTGCAAATTTGAATGCAATTTGGAGAAAAGAACAACTACTGTCCGTCCCTTTGTGTAGCTGGTGATTGCTTTTGCTTTTGCTTTCCCTGTTTTCATTTGAATAATCTAATCTGAACTTGATTTTGAGTTTTCCATCGTACCTACACTCTGTAATGAGACCATTATTATGGTTATTTAATTGGCCAGAAGTTTTGTTCATCTTTTCTCTTTAACTTTGGCCTTAATATGTTATATCCTGTTCAAATGGTTGAAGACAAGGGGATTGATACAAGTTCTTGGCGTTTGTGTTCAAATGGTCTATGTTTATGTCCAAACATGCAATTGGGGGAGTATTTTCTGATTTTATGAATTTCCAATGGGTGAATTTTGAATAGTTTAATGGGAATTATTTTATTGTATGATCGAGACAAAGATACCATATCATTTTACTTCAAAAGCTTTGGACCGTCCAAATATTATAATAAGGTAATGCATGATGATTGTTTCTTTTGATTAGTTTTTTCATGCTTGCCCTTCACAAATATTGCTTTTAATTTGGTGATTGTGATGATGATCTAAAGCTTTTATGGGTGATGATGATTTTTACTTTCCCTTCTTGGTCTGCAAAATAAATTATACTTTTCCATTTCAAGATAGCTTGAGAAGCATCCAACCTCTGGTCCAACATGGCCGGTGGGTTCATTACAACTTTCTGGCTTCTTTTTCAGTTCATCCTCTCTTTTCCTTTTTTGACTTTTTTCTTTTATTACTTTTTCGTTTCTTTTATCTTCATTTACAAGGAGGAATCTATGACGAGTGCTTTGAAAATTATATCCCCTTTTATAATTAACAATGTTAGAATTGTCAACATCTGATGTCATTAATAATAAAGCAATTTTCTTGCTCCAATAATTAATCTAAAGAAGTGACTGATTGGTCTATAAATTGTTAAGGCTTTTGTTGGTAAAACTGTTCTTGTTTTCTACTTGTATTCGCCAAATTATACTGCACATTTTTCGTTTTAGGCAAGTTGTCATACTGCTTCTGACTTTGCTTCCTTGAGTTTAATGTCAAATATGTCTTCTTTACTGCAAACAGTTTGCATTCTTGATATTTCATTCAACTTTGACAATTTCTGCTCTGGATGGTTTTTTTTTGGGGTAATATGTAGGTGTTGAATGAATTCACCCATGGATCAGGAGAAAAGGTAAGCAAGACTGAGTTTAAAGAAGTTCTCTCTGATATTCTGCTAGGCATGGCTGCCGGGTTGAAGCGAGATCCTATCGTTATACTTCGGATCGATGGTGAAGACCTGCTTGAATTCATTAATGGCCCTGCTTACGAGCCCGAGATGGTTGCCATTTTTTCACAGATTGACCTACCCGACGGATCTCTTCATGATTACATTGTTAAAGCTTTTGAAAATCTGACTGTGGAACAAGGGATGCCTCCTCCTTCAGACCCCTGGGTAATTACTCGAATGGAACTAATAAAACTCAGTTTTTTTTTTTTTTGTTCTTAGCTGAACTCTGACTGGAAGCGTGAAAATGCAGAATCTTCCCTCAGTTTATCAAACTTTGCCTATTGGAGATTAGTGATATTCTCAACAGTTTTATGATTGAAATTTGTTCCATCTTTTCGGTTAGGTTATGAGCGATATAGTCGAACCCGCTTTGGAATCCTGTGCTGCAGGTGAGAATTGGGACAGACCTATCTCCCAAGAGACATTCTTGTTGGAATTCAAGAGAGCCGCGGAGCACGTGGCTCAACGCCTAAAAGAACAGCCTGTTATTGTTGCTCACAGTGAAAACACTTTTGATGGAAGTAGCATAAAAAAACTGTTATCTAACAAATTTGAACTGGACAAGGTAATATCATATCATAGTACTGTTTGATTAAGATAGCTCTTATATCATCTTCAGTACTTCATCTGTCATAATGTGATCCGGATGCAGTCACTTAATACGGCACTTCAGAGTGTCCCAAAAGATAAAACTGGGAAATTGCCAAAGGAACATCTGCCGTTGGCACTGGATTTGGTCGCTCCGTTAGCTGGTTTACCCCCGCTCGGCGCCCTCGATCAGGTTACGAAACAATCAACAATCGCCACTAACATTAACATCAAGCTCATAATTAGCATCACTGAAACTGATGTTTTGGTCTGTATAATCAAATCTGCAGATGGACAAGCTGATTGTTGATGTATTCAAGATGGTAGATGCCGACGACGGGAAGGCGGTTAAAGAAGACGAGTTCAAGAAACTATTGGCAGAGATTCTGGGGGCAGTCATGTTGCAGTTGGAAGGCAATCCAATATCAGTTTCTTCAAATTCTGTGGTTCATGAGCCTCTAGCCTGTTCCTCTACACTTTTGACACCATCCTCTTAGTAACCATATAAAGCAGAGCTATTCTATTCTAAGGTAAAGGAAAGAAGGCATAAGACTGCATAAGTTATGCTAATGTTGGGAGCTTTTTAAAACTGCAATAGAGAAAAGGGCATGAAGTCAAGGCATGGCTTGTCATATTAGCTTAGAGTTGGTTCCTTCTTACAGGGTGAAAAAATGATGCTCCCTTGAATGAATGAATGTATGTATCAGATTTGTTGTATTATGTTATAAAAGATACTATATATATGAGAGAGCATTTCAGATTCTCATCATTCAAAGAAACTAAGTTCAAAACTAAATTCTTTGGTAGATTTTTTTTTTTTTTTTGAATTCAACATTTGTGGGGATGGGAGATCGAACCATCGATCTTTGCGATATAGTACATGTCTTTATCTATTGAGCTATGCTCAAATTGGCAAAATGATTTGGTAGATTGAGATTCAGCTTTAATAATTTGAATGTGAATGTGAATAAAATACAAAATGGACGTATTAAAAAATAATGCAGATCTTTTCCATGTTAACACTTAGTTGAGAGGTCAGAGATAAGAACTGCCTTTAATTTTCTATCTATAATTTTCTTCCCTAAAGTATGCTAATATAAAGAAGCGATGAGTTGATATCTAAAGAAAACATGTCATGTAATAAATTTATTGATGTTTCGTCTATCAAATGAAGTTTTGAGAAATTTAACCGAATAAATTAAAACTTTTTAATATTAAAAGGATTAAATTGAAATCAACTCGAAACTATATGAAGACTAAAATGGTAATTTAACTCTTTTTTTTATGTAATACTAAATATAGGTCAAATTAGAATCTTAGTCCTCATGTTTTAACCTAAGTTTCAATTTGCTTTAGCGATATTTATTTCTGATTCTTTTTAAATTGCAATCACAAATCGCTTTGTTATGTTGGATTTTTGTTAATTTTTACTAATGATGGAGATATGTGGTAAATTTTGAACATATGATAGGGATAATAATGGAAAATTAAAAAGCATAGAAAGCTAAAATATAGAGACTAAAAATATAATGAAACCATAAAAATGGTAGTGGAACCACTTATTTATTAAATTAATAAAAACAAACCAAGTAACAATCCCGCAATTACTTTAACCCAAAAAAACTCACTTCCAATAAGAAGAAACTATTCTAAATAGTGGTCAAATTGAGCAATTCAATTGGTTAAGAAATATTTTTTTAATAAAAAAATTTCGAATTTTCACTCGTTGAACTGAAAAAAATTATTATGGATACAGAACAACATTCGACAAAATGACCTAAAATTAATTAGAAGAAACTATTCATTTTTCACCCCAAAAAAAAAAACAAAAAAACAAACAGCAGTGATCAACCAACAGAAAACAAACCCATCTGAATTTCCAATTACTCATTTCCCTGCAAATTCCCATCAACCCCCCTTATCCATTTTTTCCAAAACTTGGGTTTTTGCACACTTCCAACTTCGAACATCCCTTATATGTTTATTTAAAATATCCAATCCCAACTAGCATCTGCAGCTGAAACACGACAAGCATCACCTTTCAACAATGTTCTGTCGCCTGCTGCAATGGAGCTCCGATCACGACAATTGGCCTCTGCCAAGGTTAGACCAATCGATGTTTCCTAGAATATCTTGTTTGAATGTAAGCTGGATAAGATGGGGATGGAGTTTTCTAGATTCTAAAACCTTATGAGTAGGGTTCTTCTTCTTCAAACAGACAAAATGTCAGTTGGGTCAGGGTTTGATTTGTCTGCAGTTGCTTAGTTTATTTGCAGAGGGAAATGGAAGCAAGCCCTTCTCGCTCATTTATTTCATTGTTTTTAGCTGCTATGTGCTCTTGTTTGGCAGGCATCTTTCTTGCTTTCTTTCGATTCAATTGAAAATGCCATTTTTCATTTTGCTGTTTGATTGATCGCTTAAGTCTTGATCCATGTGTCTGTGTTGCAGATTGTTATGATCCCTTGGATCCAAATGGAAATATTACTATTACTTATGATATTCAAACTTGGACGACTCGTGGATATGTGGTGAGTTTAATGCTTGTGCTCAGCCATAATGCAAAAAGCAGCCTTGTTTACTCATAGGAACTCTTTATTTGAGCATTTATCCATCAAATGTATACAATCGAACTCCATTAGTCGCAACACATAGGGAAAAAATGCACAAACTAACTCTATATTAGACCTTAAATGCTAAACCACTCTAGAGTTTTTCTTTCGTTGATAAGAAATTAGTGCTAAGATTGGTAAAAGTGTACCCTTTGATTGACTTTCCTCTGAGAAAGGTTCGGTGTGCTCTTAACTCTTTCAAATAGGTAGCTTTCGACTGCAATTCGCTACACAAAACAAACAACTTGATTGGCTTCACTTCACTCCTATTAATGGGACAATTTGGAGTCCCCATGAAAGTTGAAAGTTTAAATTGAAAGTTCGAAAGTGCAATGGTAGCATCTCTAAGAGTTGCTTCTTGCATATTTTCACTTGTTTAATCATTTGGGTTCATTTGGAAGACGGGAAAATTATGAACTTTCTGGCCAATTTGTCATTTTCAGGCGAGGGTCACTGTGCAAAACTACTATCAGTTCCGGCATGTAGAGAATCCTGGTTGGAAGCTGGGGTGGACATGGACAAGGGGTGAAGTTATCTGGTCAATGAGCGGAGCCTTTGCAACCAAACAAGGGAACTGCTCGTTGTTCAAGTATGACACTCCACACTCCTGCGAGAAAAGCCCCATCATTCTTGATCTCATGCTGGACGCATTGCCGGAAAACAGGTCAGACGGTTGCTGCCGCGGTGGGATTCTTTCTGCTTGGGCTGTGGACCCTTCCAAGTCTTTCTCTATGTTTGAAATCGCAGTGGGGAGCTTGGATGGAGATGGCAATGAGCAACCGCCGGTCAATCTTACGTTAATGGCGCCCGGTCCTGGTTACACTTGCAGTCAATTTTTGGATGCTCATCCAACTGTTTCCTCTGTCATTGATGGCAAAAGACAAGTTCAAGTTTTCAGTAAGTGCTCTAAATGCCAATTGCAACGCTCATTAAATGCTGCTAGCTCTGGATATTGCCCAAGTGCCCAAAAGAATTGCATCATCTGCTGATTCTAGCCTTTGTAGATAGAAGAATTGCTACCTGCTTACTTTTATGAATCTCGAAAAAAAATTTTCTTCAAAATTCGAACATAGGTACACAAACCTAAGATTGACCATCACAAGGTACACAAACTTCGGCTTAAAATTGTGAGTCAACTAGATATTGGACTCAATGGTTTTATTAAGCTTGTGTTCGTCTTGCCTGTACGTTTAGATTGTATAGAAGAACGAATTATAAAATTCGGATTAGTGTAGCTTATGTTTAGTTTATAGAGGTCTATCTATGATTTGTAAAAGTTAGTTGAACGCAGTATAAAAGGTGTTTCACAAATCAGAGTTTATGGAATTTATGGGATTAACAAAACCATAGCTTGTGATAAACAAACTTACACACCAAACAAAGATTCAAGAAGTGGTTGAAATTACTTACCCAAAATCTTAGAGCAGAAGCTTGACTGCTGTTATTTGCAGGGACATGGAAATCAACTTGCACTTACTCCATGTTTGTGGTTAACAAGACACCACTCTGTTGTGTTTCACTCTCAACATTTTACAATCCCTCCATCACACCTTGCCCTACTTGCAGCTGTGGATGCAGAAAAGCAAACAAAAGCTCTGTTCAATGTACAAGGTACTTCCTAGCTTCCTTTTTACTGCCATACCCCTCAGCCAAGGGGATTTTTGGTAAATTTATGACATTCATTAATCAGCATACATTTCTGTTACCATGCGATTTACGGACCCGAAAACGCCCATCGTACGACTTTTAAAGAGAATGTTTGGGAATGTGTGGTCGCAGTGAGTGCGGAGCCTTTGCAACCAAACAAGGGAACTGCTCGTTGTTCAAGTATGACACTCCACACTCCTGCGAGAAAAGCCCCATCATTCTTGATCTCATGCTGGACGCATTGCCGGAAAACAGGTCAGACGGTTGCTGCCGCGGTGGGATTCTTTCTGCTTGGGCTGTGGACCCTTCCAAGTCTTTCTCTATGTTTGAAATCGCAGTGGGGAGCTTGGATGGAGATGGCAATGAGCAACCGCCGGTCAATCTTACGTTAATGGCGCCCGGTCCTGGTTACACTTGCAGTCAATTTTTGGATGCTCATCCAACTGTTTCCTCTGTCATTGATGGCAAAAGACAAGTTCAA
The DNA here is from genome assembly GCA_026257165.2 of Telfairia occidentalis. Lineage (NCBI taxonomy): Eukaryota > Viridiplantae > Streptophyta > Magnoliopsida > Cucurbitales > Cucurbitaceae > Telfairia > Telfairia occidentalis. The sequence goes on from JAOANK020000005.1 coordinate 1,067,807, forward strand.
GTTTTCAGTAAGTGCTCTAAATGCCAATTGCAACGCTCATTAAATGCTGCTAGCTCTGGATATTGCCCAAGTGCCCAAAAGAATTGCATCATCTGCTGATTCTAGCCTTTGTAGATAGAAGAATTGCTACCTGCTTACTTTTATGAATCTCGAAAAAAAATTTTCTTCAAAATTCGAACATAGGTACACAAACCTAAGATTGACCATCACAAGGTACACAAACTTCGGCTTAAAATTGTGAGTCAACTAGATATTGGACTCAATGGTTTTATTAAGCTTGTGTTCGTCTTGCCTGTACGTTTAGATTGTATAGAAGAACGAATTATAAAATTCGGATTAGTGTAGCTTATGTTTAGTTTATAGAGGTCTATCTATGATTTGTAAAAGTTAGTTGAACGCAGTATAAAAGGTGTTTCACAAATCAGAGTTTATGGAATTTATGGGATTAACAAAACCATAGCTTGTGATAAACAAACTTACACACCAAACAAAGATTCAAGAAGTGGTTGAAATTACTTACCCAAAATCTTAGAGCAGAAGCTTGACTGCTGTTATTTGCAGGGACATGGAAATCAACTTGCACTTACTCCATGTTTGTGGTTAACAAGACACCACTCTGTTGTGTTTCACTCTCAACATTTTACAATCCCTCCATCACACCTTGCCCTACTTGCAGCTGTGGATGCAGAAAAGCAAACAAAAGCTCTGTTCAATGTACAAGGTACTTCCTAGCTTCCTTTTTACTGCCATACCCCTCAGCCAAGGGGATTTTTGGTAAATTTATGACATTCATTAATCAGCATACATTTCTGTTACCATGCGATTTACGGACCCGAAAACGCCCATCGTACGACTTTTAAAGAGAATGTTTGGGAATGTGTGGTCGCAGTGAGTGCAGAGTGAAGTTGGGGCAGCATAGTATATCGTTATTATGTTACAATTTTTACGAGTGTAGGCGCTATCGTAAATTGACTTTTATTCCCATTATTTTCTCTTTTTGACTATATGTTTTCCTGTAACAAACTAACATGTTCTTTTCTAACACCAGAGAAGAATATCAGTTATTGACCGTGGATTCTGCTGATAATCTTGCCTCGGTACGGTGCTCGGACCACATGTGCCCGGTTCGGGTGCATTGGCATGTGAAGGAGAACTATGTCAACCATTGGAGGGTGAAACTCACAGTTTCCAACTACAACTATGACAGAAACTACTCAAACTGGAACATCCTAGTGCAACATCCAGGCTTTAACCAATCAACAGAAGCCTTTAGTTTCAATAGCTCACAACTTCCATCCTTCAGATTTGGAGGTACATTACATAGTTCTTCTTCTGCAATGTTCATTATTTCCAACATAGCTAATATTCAATTATGATATCGAAATGTAACGCTTTGACACAGTTGAACAATGACGTTATCAAACCGGGCCGAAATAGCTAATATCCGAACAAAGTTTGTGTAAAATGCAGTGGATTTGTTATGTTTGCAGATGAGTTGGCTCTCTTTTGGGGCATTGAGTATTTCAACAAAGAGCTTGTGCAATCCAGTGAGGGCAATTTGGGGTATGTGACAACAGAGATCCTTCTTGAAAAAGATTTAGAATCATTCACATTAAGCAATGGTTGGGCCCTTCCAAGAAGAGTTTATTTCAATGGAGATAACTGTCAAATGCCTTTACCAGACACCTTCCCAATGCTACCAAATGGGAGTTCTATGCAAAGCCTCTCACCTTCCCTCTCCATTTTCCTCCTCTTTTTGACCTATTTGTTTTGGTGAAAGTTTAATTTGGCTTGTTTGGTAGATTGGTTTGATTTAAAATTTGTTTTTTAGAAACGTGCTCGAATGACTAGTAAACGTTACCGTTTTCATTCTTTTAAGAATATTAATAACATAGTTTAAGTGGTCAAATATTTGTCAATCTGAGCAGAATTCAACTAGTTACAGTTTTATATATCTATTTTAAAGATAGAGTGTTTGAATCTTCCACCTCTAAAATGTTGAACTCAAAAACAAAATAGTTAGGTATTTGTATCTCATTCTCATTCGTCAATGAAATATTTTGTAAATATTTCACATAATAGATTTTTAAAATTGTATTGTTAATTTTAAAATGTTTTGTAAATATTTCACAATAAATAATGATAGTTGAAAGGTTTCTTTGTAGATTCCAATTTGGCCTCTTCACTAGAAGTCGATGTGATGACGAGTGTTTGAAATGTCATTGACTTTTTGACTACTTGAGGAGCAAAATTCTCTTTTAACCCTAAAAATATTAAATGTTAAAATACTATTATAATTTATGATGTCGTATTGCATAATACTATCGAAACTATTTTTTTTTTATTACTAAGAAAAATATTTAAAATAATTTTAAAGTTATTTCGCTCACTTATCAAGGTTTTTTTTTTTTTTTTTTTTTGAACGGCTCACTTATCAAGTTTGTAGCTTAAAATGGTGTCTACGTCATCAAATTTGTATTAAATTACATTTTTCGTCTTTCACATTTTTTATTTTATTTTTTTAGTTTGACATGTTAAGGTTGAAATTTAAAGTTTGAATCTTTTATCTTTTGTTCAAAAATATATATCCTTAAGTTGACAATTATTATTACTTCCTCCCTCTTAAATCAATCAATTTATAAATTTAGTTAGGTATATCAAAACTTTGGTCCTTCCAAATTAATTGTCATTTTTCCAGAATCTATAGAATGATTATCGTGAACTATCGAGTTCAAAAGATAGTTGGTTGAATGAAACAAATCTTTTTTTTTTTTTCCATCTATCACAAAATGGAGCTTTAGGCTCAAGAACGAGTCTATGAGCATTTAGATTAGATGACGATAAATCCCTTCATTCAAGTAATAGATATGGATTTCTTCTTTGTGGAAACGGGAGGAGAGGTGGGCAATGCGGAGAGAGAAGGGTAGAGGGGCTAGAAAATCTCTATCCCCGTCTAATTCCAATAACCTCAAATTTTTAAATCGAGAATTGAAATATAAGCAAAGATTAAAAATTTTCATAAGGATCATCAAGACGACTCTAACTCTATTTTACCTACTTTGTCTGATCCTAATTGATGAATAAAGAATCATTATATTTTGTAGAGTCGATGCTCGATAAATTAAAAAACAACAAAAACACTTGTGTTGATTGGATGGGAGAATGAAAAAGGTGTTAAAAATTGAATTGAACTCTTAGTTTGTTTAGTCTAATAAGGCCAAGATTGAATGTTACAATTTTCATAGTATTAATTATTATTATTAAATCAATATAAAGACAACGGCCCACAAGGTTTTATGTGTCAAATTATCGTCTACGACTACGAGTCTCCGCGACATTTTCCACCAATCAACGCTCTCCACGTGGCCAAGTTAAATTGGTAGGCCCGCACTTCTAGAAACCTAAAATCGACGTGGCAGTTCACTAGACGTTTGTTTGTTTGTTTGTTTTTTTTTATACTAAATTTCACAAATTTTAGGTAATTGTTGGAATATTTTGTTAATATTAGACACTCTGTAATTTGTTATATTTTTATTTATGGACATTTTAATTTAAATATACTGGAATGAATGGTTTCTAATGAACCAAACAAATAATTTTCCAACAAAGCCAAGGTTAGGAACCAAAACAAAAAAGACCTAATCTATATATTTTTAAAATTTACGAAGTTACTGAACACAAAATGAAAAAAATTCTGAATCTAATAAGTTCTTAAATTTTAAAAAGTATTTAATAAGTCTTTGAATCTTCAATTTTGTGTCTATTCTCTTAAATTTCCAATTTTGTATTCAATAGATTGACCTAATCTATATTTTTTAAAATTTACGATACTAAACACAAAATGAAAATTTAGAATTCTATTAGACGCCAAATTCAATTTTATTTTATGTCTGATAAATTAATTATTTTTAAAAGTTTGAATATGTTAGAGATCTATTATATGTCATTTGACTATAACATTTTACAAGTTTTGATTTCATTATTCATTCATTAAAATGTTTTCAATTAAGTTTTTAAATGAGTGAATATAAGAATAGTTTGAGTTTCTACCATGGAAATCTATTTTTGTCAGTTTAGGCATAATTCAAGAAATTATATCTTCAATCAAACGATCAAATATTCTAATTTTTATCAAACATGGGGTTGAATTATAAAAAAAATTATCTTACTATGGAATAGAGTGGATGAGATTTAAATTTTATGGACTTAAATTTGGTATCTAATAACAAATTTTTTTTTCTCTAAAACAACCAAATAGAGTTTAAACCACGAAAATTATTGAAAGGATATTGAAGCTCCGATTTCCAAATAACCAAATCCCTAACAAAAGGGGAAAGGAAAGAAAAAAAAAAGGTTTGCTTTTGAAACAGCCGCCGTTGAGGCTGATTTGTAGAGACTTTCTGCCACGTTCTCTACCATTTTCGCGACCTTTCTATTCTACCCTTCAGTCGCTTGCAAGTCCCTCGATTTTCCTTTAAATTGCTAAAAAAATCAGGCTGCTGATTGTGAAGATCACTATGGCTCTTCCCAATGAGGTTCCGGGCTCTGCAGAGGAATCCATTGATTCTCAGCCTCAGAACAAGCTCCCTATTTCGTCTATTCTCATCATAATCGGTAACCCATCTTCGTATTTGGGCGTCTTCTTGAATTTACTTGCGTTTTTTCTTTCTTAGTTTGGGATTTCGACTGTGCGGTTGTGATTTGGCAATTCAGCTATGCAGACCGAAGCGCTTCCTTTGGTGGACAAGTTTCAACTTACGGAAGATCTTAACTCTGTGTGAGTTGCTGTTCTTTAATCCCTGAGCTAGAAGATTACTTGGGTTTTGATTCTTTTTTACTATTGCCTTATGTGCTCTTGCCTGATTTTGCGTTGAGTTTGCGTTCTTCTTTAGTTGAACTATTCACATTTCTTGCTTGTTGGTATGGGTTTGTTTTTCATATGAAATGCTTGATTGTGCAGGTTTCCAAAGGAGGTTCCATGGGTCCGATATCATGGGATTTACAAAGATCTTCAAATCAATTTAATTTGGCCCGGAAAGGATTTGGCTTTGGGTATGGATAATTTATCATTGGTTACCTTGTTTTCTTTGATTCTAGCCGTTCAGTGAATGATCTCCATGGATTACAATTTGTAAAGCATTTCTAAAACGGACCTTTAGCATCCCCATTAGTCCTGTTCAAGCTATGCTATTTTCTGTAACACCAACATTTTTTGTATTTACCTGATGATTGATCTATGGCATAACTGGGTCTAACGCATCGATACTCTGCATATCTTTTTTTGACGGTTGAACTAGCTTTCTTTTGTTTCCCTTCAATTCATTTCTCGTAAAGTTAAACTAAACATGGTCTCTTAGTAGTATATGATCTAGTTCAGATTGGCTATCCATAGCTGCAAGTGATGTGTTTTTTATGTTTTTGTCTATGAAGTATAGATACTAAGTTTAATTTTGTGATGTTTTTGTGTCCTCAACCCTTCATTACTTGTTGGACACTTGAACTATATCTATAGTACTAGAGCATTAGTGAGTATTGAATGAAACTCATTGAACTTTTTTATTATAATTTTTTCTATTTTTATAAGATGTTGAATTGTT
>JAOANK020000005.1:1076571-1087002 GCA_026257165.2 Telfairia occidentalis
AAAAGATGTTAAAATCTAAATTAAGTTTTTTCTTTTTTTTCTTTTCTTTTTTTTTGATTCAACGACATGTGGGGTAGATTTGAATCTTTAACTCTTTAAATGGAGATATATGATTTAAGTTGTTAAACTATGTTTAGATTAGCGATTTATGACTTTTAGATATCGATAAATTTATAGGCATATTTGTCCAATTGAGTATAATTAAGACATATTTTTTCGATAAAAAGATTATAAATTCGAATCTCCATTTTCACACGATGAATTAGAAAAAATATAAAATATATATATGAACATATTTGAGAATTTAATCGAAGATCATGAACTTTGGCTAGAGCCTTCAAGAAAGTATGATGTGAAATTCCTATTTTGCCCCTATTTAAGCTAATCCTAAAGTAAAATCAGAATTAAGAAAAGAGAAAACAATAATAATAATAAATAAATAAATAAAGAGAGAGGATGGTGACCACTAATACGTGTGTGGTGGAGACACGTGGGGCGGTAAGGGGCTTGACTTTATTTTATTATATTAATATTTTTTTTTTGTCACGTTTGTCAATTTTAGATTAAGACAATCATATATAATAATAAAATCATCATACCATTAATGATTATTTGAGTACGGGGTTGAATATTTATTAAAAATAGTACGGTTGAAATAGTATTGAATATTTTCTTGATATGATACTACTCCACGTTATTTATTATTATTATTATTTTTTTAAGTTCAACAACATGTCGTAGGAATAAAGATTCGAATTTACGATTTTTAATCGAAAATATATATTTAAATCAGTTGAGTTATTCTCAAGTTGACTCTTTTACGTGAGATTAAGAGAGTTCAAATTACATGATAACCCAAAAAACGGAAAAATTCAATCTCAATCATGAAGGTTAGGTTAATTTGAATAAAATTTTGGATAATTTCCAGTCAATTTTTTTTTATAGATTTACGTATTTGGGTTAGTTCTCGAATGGCATGATTTTAAATCGATTCAAACCAACTCCCAAGTTCCTTCGTGTGTGGCGACATACTCATTGTCAAATGCTTAATTAGTTTTAAGTTGAAAAAATATAGAAGAGAAAAAAAAGACATGTGGTAAGGAATATTTGATAATCCTATTTATTTAGTAAGATTTATATGACATTGTAATATATTTTGTAGACTATTCCACTAATATTATTAGTTAATATTGATGATTTGTCAAATCGAGCATTGCTCAACTAATAAAAAACATATTTATTTGATGAAGAGGTCATGGATTCAAATTCTTGTACCGCACATGTGTTGTTGAACTCAAAAAAAAAAAAAACAATGATGACTTACCAAATATTAATTAATTAGATGAGAGATAATGACTAAATTAATCATATTTTAACATTAAAATCTTAATATAAATCAATGAGCTAAATGAAGTCATGCAAAGATTGTATCCTACATTATGCCAATATGAAGAAGAAGATGAAGAGTTTAAATTTCATTTTAGTCTCTAAACTCTCAAGTTTGTTTTGTTTTGGTATTTGAACTTTTAAGATGTCTATTTTAGTCTTTGAACTTTCTGGTTTGTTCCATTTTAGTTACTAAACTTTCAAAATGTATATTTTAGTTCCTGAACTTTCTGGTTTGTTCCATTTTGGTTCATAAATTTTCATAATATTTATTTTAGTCTCTAAACTTATATAAAAAACAATCATTTAGGTCGTCGATATATAATTTTATCATCTAATATTTATTTATCTGATACTCATCTTCAACTTACGTGGCTTAAATACATGCTCGCATTAACATATTTATTCATATATTTGAGAAAATAAAATAAAGATAGAGACTAAAATAGTTACTTTTTGAAAGTTCAATCAAAATAGACATATTGAAAGTTAAGGAACTAGAATTGAATAAAATTAAAAGTTTAGAGATTAAAATAATATTTTAAAAGTTTAGGGATCAAAATAGATTTAAACATAATAATAAATCATTAATCAAAATTAAAAAGAAAAAAAAAGTTTCAAAGATCTATAATTCAAGCGGTGAACCTTTTCTCCTTTGACTTTGAAGATGGACCAATTATTCTATGAAAGGATAATACTTTTGACATTTTAGTTCATAACGTATTGGAATACATAAGAGTATCAATTATGAATAAAAGGATTATAATCGTTATTATAAATTAATTCTCACAATTTTATATTATAAAACTAAATTTTTATACACAATATGTATGGATCGACCTTTTTTTTATCAATTGTTTACGAATGAGCAAAATTTTACCATTTATATGCATAAATTTTCATTTCTAAAAGGCAAAATAAAAGGGAAAGGAAGAGAAGATAGCAAAGAGTTATATAGAAAAGTTAAAGAATTTAAAGTTTTTAAATCTGATTTGTCCCTCTCAAAATTTTCAAAATTGAAAGACCATATATACAGTTAGAATGTAAAATTTTGTCCCTCTCACAGTGACTATAAATAAGCCGTGAATAGTTAAATTCAACTAAAAACTAAGTATTCGCTTCCACAATAATAACAACACTAAGTGGTAGTTGATAATACAATATGAATAATTAATGATTTATCTTCACACCATTTCACTTTAATATTCCAGGGAATAATACTGTTACGGAACACGCTACCGATCTTTAGTATATTGAAAAGTGTCTGCCTTGGGATAGTTTTTTTTTTTTGGGAGCTCAACAGCACGTGGGAGTTGGAAATTTGAACTCATGACCTTTTGGTCACTTTAGTCATCTCCTTCAAGAAAAAAAATGGTAACTTTAAACCCGGTCTTTATTTAAAATAATCTACATATATCTTGAAAAAACTTCCCAAAACACAATTTTAGGAGGGAAAGAAAGGAAACAGCTAGAGAAAGACGATAGAAGATCTAACTAAACACGACAGTTGATGGTATATTAAAACAAACAGTTAGATCGTTGGCCCTTGAAAGAGAACAGACACCACATGAAGGTTCATATTAAAAGCTATTCCCTACAAGCTTCAGAATGCCCTTTCACATGTTCATATAACAGCAGCCTGAAACTTAATTACTTGCCACAAAACCAGTTGGAGAACCGCCATTTTCGACGTTTCGGTTTCAACGATTTTTCATCGAAACGTACCTTCTTGGATTCATCTGCAACTCTATTCTCTATTGTCGATACAGGTTCTGTTGCCTGTACTGCTAATTCATTTTCATCCTTCTTGAGATTCTGCCAGAACAAAACACACCAGATAAGCCTCTAGGAAGAACAATTTTAAGGATATATTCTTTCCATTTCTAGGAGTTTGTAGAGGCTTTTGTCAAATAGATGAATTAGAATCTTCACCTTAGGTACCGGATTACGATGAGTCTGTGATCGGGGCAGAGACGAAACATTATGCAGCAAGTCGAACAACGTTGTTTGGCTGCAACTTCTTGTTTTATGCCAAAACAAAGCTGCAATATCTGCTGTCTTGAGCCTTAGTTCAACCAGGTAATGATCGATTTCTGCTTCGTGTTTCGTCATGAATGGCCGAAGAACGAAACCAAACAGACATGCTGCTCCCTGGAAAACAAACTTCAGTTAGATATCATCGACTCGAAAATGGAGCAGAATGAAAAATTGTATGTTGGACTGAAAATAAGAAGGTTTCTATGAGCCAGAGATGTCGAATGCTCACTTTTGTTTTAGGATGCCAAAGATATATAAAGAATGCTAGCTTTGCTTCACTGTAGAGTGGCAGCCTTGACAAACAAATGATTCACAAACACAATTAGCATCATGAAATTCACAGAAGAATTACCCCAAGGTGCCCTGTGAATTGAAAGCTTAATAACTTAAAAGGAGTGGGTCACGAGCATAATACAAGGAGTCACTCCGTCGATACCCGTTATTTAAAAGAAGAAAAAGACTCATAGAAGAATTCAGACAATGAACAAACACACTTGCATACCATGAAATCAAAGGGTTTCTCACTCTCTCAAACATCGTAGGCAAAACTCCATGCCACAAGTTGGAAAATTTCATAACTTAAAACTTTATTTGAAAAAAGTCTAATACTGCTGTAGTACATGCTCCTTCCCTTCACCATTTGACACGTCAATAAGTGATATATTATGACAAATAATGAATAGAAGTATGGAAAAATTCCTAACTTGGGGTGGACGAAACCTCCCGAATTGGAGGGGTCGGCCATGAGTATTATACAAGAAGTGTGAGTGCTGATATACTTTTAGGGGAAAAATAAAAAAATAAAAACTCACAGAAGAGTTTGGATGATGAACAAACACATTTGCATACCATGAAATCAGAGGGTCTCCCGCTCTCTCAAACACTGTAAGCAGAGCAACTATGATCCTACAAAACATTTAGACACTGTTATTTAGTTGAATCAAATTAAGCCACAAGATGCTAGCACAGGGCAGCCATTACAGACCAATAATGGCACCAAAATAGAAGTTGGAATATCTCTAATGGACTCCTCTCCACAATCTTGTAACATTCATAAGCAGGATAAACATACCCAAAAGCCATTCTGTCAAATTCAATTTCAGAGTTAAGCCCTCATCAGGAGAGAAAACAGGGGAAGGGAGAACCAGACTAAAGAACAGATAGTTTACATACAGAAGAGTTCTTGAAATGAAAGAACCCATCATCTGCAGTCCCTAAAACGATTCAGATGGTTCATCAATCTCAAGTTCCAAAACAGACAGTTAAGTTTGAAGAACTTTCACATTTGAAAGAGAGGATGGAATTTCACCAGAGATATTCCGCAACCAGAGAAGAAAAGGCAAACGGTTTATACTATATACCAACGAACGCAAAATTCTTTTCTGTTCAGTTTTCTAAATGTCAAACGTTGTGATTTGCAGACATGGCGTTTGAATATAAACAGACCGAGACCAATAGTACAGTAACATCGATGAAACATGGCGACGATTCAGAGAGAAAATTGACGGAATCTGATGATCCATTGATTCATATTTTGAATTAAATGGAATGGGATTTTCAAAACTTACTTTGAAATCACAATACATCAATAGTTTCCGCTACAGTTAAACTCCTCACAGTGCATTTACAACACGAAACACAACTGTGCGAGAGAAACCCATTTCCTAAAAGACCTTAATATACGAATATCATCGATAAATTTACAGAGCTCTACCATTTTTACAACCTTATGCAAAACTGAATCGTGTAAAGTAATCATACTTCTAGGCAAAAGGGTTCTCACTTCTCAATTTTCAGCTTACGGGTCTGTTCAATCGAGAAGTTAAACCCAAAAAATGATCCTGAGCGCAAGGAATCGTAATCCCACCGAGCTGATGTTCGAATCCAAACTCTTCAGCAGCCTGACTCAACAATTCTTGGAACAGGGGATTCTTCAAGTACGACAATGGCACAACAAATCGCTTCCTCTCTTCTTCCTCCTCCCCAACGTAAACCACAAAATGGCCTTTCGGGACGTCCGACGAGTCGGATCGGTGCCTCGCCATCTCATACCCAACTTGCCGGTGCGACGGCGCTGCACGGTGAGTTATTTGCTTTGCGTGAAGAATGATCTCCGGTAGACGAATGCCCATATCGCCAAGTGTTCGATGAAACGTCTCAGAGAGAAAATGATCAAGAAACAGTTGCAATTTGGTTTTCTTTTCGCGGTTCGAATTCGGATGCCTTCTTTGAGCACAAATTGCGCAACTTATATCAAATTTTTTGAAGGGGTTTTGGATTCTGGTTTTCCCAGAAAGTGGTATTATCCAAAGCCCCAACTTGGACAAGAATGGACCCACGTGAGTGTGAAAACCGCTACGTCGCCCCCTGGTTTTTTCCATTAAAGTTCATCTCCTCTGGCCCAGTTCGGACTAGAACGGATGAAAAAGAAGACATTCACATTATTTTTTAATCTTTTTTAACCTTTTTTTTTTCTTTTTGAATACAACAATTTTTTTTTTTTTTTAACATTATCTTATGATTCTTAGAATCTTATCTTGGTTTTTTTTAAAAAAAAATTATTATAAAATAAAACCAATTATTAAAAATTAATTGATAATATATTCATAAAGATCAAGATACATATACATGGTAATTTTGTAAATATTTGTAAGATATCTAATTCAAAATGTTTGGTAATTTCATTTTGAGTTATGATTTATGAAGAACCCTATTAAAATAAAAGTGTAACTCTATCCAATGGAGTTATATATGGTCCAAAATGATATAGGTAACTTCAAAGGGGTTAAATTATTTAAATTTTGGAGTATATTTCAATTATGTCCCTAAACTTTGAAAAATTTTCATTTTAATCCTTAAACTTGAAAATTGTTTCAAAAAATACCTTTGGAGATGTTTTTGAAGGATAGAAATTGACATGGTATGTCAAAATTGGAAAGTTAATGTGACATTAGAAAATTAAGATTGATGTTACCATGCATTTCAACTCAAAAGATATTCGTTGACATTATTTACAACACCAACCGATTTTTATACATTAGTTTTCAAGTCGATTTCCATCCATCAGTTTAATGGAAAAGTTCTTCAATGTTTTATTTTTTTTTTAAGTTCGAAGGTTAAATGAAAATTTTCATATTTTACAACCATAAATTAAAACCTGCCCTCAAAGTTAAGTGAATTGTTTTACAATTTAACCTTTAAAATTTTATTACTTTAGTGTTTTTTTTTTTTTAGTTCAACAACATGTGATTTCTTAATCAGAAAGATATACTTTTAACTAGTTGAAATATGCTCGGTTTGACTTAATTATTTTAGTTACAATCTTAAAACACTAAAGTATATATATAACGCTCCCCTCCCTCTTTTGTTAGAAAAAGACCATATTTTTAATAGAAAAAGGATCCTCTAATAAATGCACCGCTAAGTATAGAAAATTAAATACGAGAGAACAAAAAAGGCCCTCCATCCCACTAGAAAATGCAACTAGCGAAAAATGGGTAGTTTTTTTCATTTAATTACTACGTACCAGTCTAGCACCAACGGAATGGACAATAGCCAAATTGAGCATACTTCAATTGATGGTTAAATGTTCAAATTTTCAATCTCACATGTTGAACTAAAAAAAAGCAGGACAAACAATAATTTTTTTAATTTTTTTTTATTCAACAATATGTAAAGATAAAGATTTGAATTATTTATAACTATTTAGTCAAAGCTATATGCTCTAATCAATTAGCAAACATTGTTTATTTGTTAAAACTAAATAAGCACATCTAAAAAGTTTACAAACAAGTTTCAATCTATGCCATAATATAGGTTTTACTTTTTTAAAAAATATAATTAATTATCATCCATATTAGAGAAAACTTTAGCAAATGAGGAAGCCCTGTTATATTATATAGAGTTGCTAAACTTTGAGTTCTCTAACACCATGCTGGTTTTTGCACATCACGTATATATTTTGGGCTCCAAGAGATTAAGAGATTTAAGGGATGATATAAAATAACATACTTTAATATGTTGTTATAAAAAAGTGTGTTATTATGCTCAAACTATAGCCAGTATGTAGTGTCAAACCGAGCATAGCTCAATTAGTTAAAGACATATCTTCTTGACCAAGATGTCATGGGTTCGAATCCTCCCACTCCCATGTTGTTGAACTCAAAAAAAAAAGTCAGTATGTAGTTATCTGTTATGGAAAAAAAACATATCAATCCTCAAATAAACTAGAAAATTCCACAAGAAAAGTCCAATAATGCAGATGCCAACAGAAGATCGTCAATTAGGATGAAACTCAGGCCCAGCAAGACCTTACAACTTGCATTCGCCTTGCATGTGCAGGGCCTTGCATTGCTTTGCTTACAAGGTCGAGCCGAGCCTTGTGCTTGACCCTTTTGCTTGGTTGATCAACAAGAGGTTGGCCGAGAAGAGGCTTGAGCTCAATCCCTTCCAATCAGTTGAGTCGTGATCAGTGAGTGTGTGGATGGAAATTGGAGATTCTCAGTGCAACGAGAAGCTGCAACAGATTTTCTAGCTGCCACCATATGAAACCCTAGGTTAGGAGGAGAATTCTCACTTACAAAGTATGCATAAGAACCCTAATTTTGACCAACTATTCAAAAACCTAATCTCAACGTACATGAGCATAAGTTAGATGCAGTGTTGTTTAGGGCTACACTCGTACTCACTTTTCCTTTGTTTTGTAGGGCCAAATCGAGCTATTTTCCTACTTCAAACATATTATTCTTCATTGATCCAACGTTTATAAGAAAATTCTTCCCCTAAAAGATGTTTGGTTATTTTTTCATTGAAAGAAGGGAAAATGGTATATTCCACACTCATTTGGACACACAATTAGTGCAGCACCACAATACGCATATGGTACGTAAGACTCCAACGAAACCTTAGGTTTTGAAGAGTTGAGAGAATTATTACAAAAAGGATTACCAAGTTGAAGACTTTAATTGTATTTGAGATCTTAGGTCCTACTTTCTCTTTTCCACCACTTTAAGAAACCAAGTAAAGAGGAGGACGATTCATGACCAAAAAAAAAAAGACTACCACGTAAAGACTTCAATATTCTTTGGGATCATAGATCGATCCTCCACTCTTTTCCACCACTTTAAAAAAGCATCTTAATTAGTGTAAGAGGGAAAGATACTTTATTAGAAATTTGACTTTGCATTTCAACTTGACATTATAGTTCCACTCGTCATTGAAGTGTCAAATCTAGACATATGTTTTTCCTACTAGAGCTCGAGAGGGATAGAGGGAATAATCTTATTAGAGTGAACACTCAATAAAGTCAACTATTTCATATTTTATACAATATCATCCACTTTTAAATCTAAGTCCAATAACTTGACTTTTCGTTCCATAAAAAAGGTCTCATAGCAATAGAGAATCGAATAAATTAATATAGTCAACTCTTACATATCCAATGAATGAGATCTAGTACTTCTCGTAGGGACAAAGTGATATATTTTCACAGAAATGAGTAAAATTTTACATTCTAACTTTATATATATATAATCTTTCAATTTTGAGTTCCACTCCTCAAAGAAAGCCAAGTCTTATAAAAGATGTCACAATCGAGCCATTGCACGTTCATCCCAAACAAAAGCAAATCCCTTCTTTTTGGGTTTTGGTTCAATCCTCTCTCCTTCCTTCGTGACTTTGTCCTTCCTCCCGTGGTACCAATTTAGCTACTCCTTCCATTCATACTATGAATAATTTTTAATGCTAGTAAATAATCATATATCATTCATAAATAATACCGACATAGTGACCAAAAATGAATCGAAACGTGTACGTATACTACTGGATCCGCGTAAAGGCTAGGTGGCATTGAAATAATTGGGGGAACGGGGCCGAGAGAGGGCACAAGAATTCCGTACAGAAACAGAGGGGTGGGATTGGGAATGAATGCGATTCGTCTGCATCTGCTACAGAAAAAAAGAATGTGAGAAGGAGAAGAAGGATCCGAATTCGGAATTCACAAATTCATGGCCAAAAGCCAAAGCCAATAATGACTCTGCCGCAATTGCACGGAATTTTGGGCAATTTTTGTCTCCACTCTAACCTTAACCCTAACTCTAACCTTAATTCTAACTGTGCGCACCACCTTTTTCTCTCTCGTTTGTTCGAATCTACGTTCTCGAAAATTATAATAGATGATAAAATTGATTTCGCAAGAATGTTACATACGAAAATAACTTGTAATATATATAGTAATTTTTAAAAGTTTTATTGTCTTGTTTATCTCCGTATATCCTTAATAATAAACGTCTATTAATAATAATATTGATAAACATCTAGATAGACTATTTTTACATCTATTAGTGACGTCTAATTAAAAAACTATTTTAGAATGATTGACATAAATTAGTGATAGACAATGTGCATGGTTTAGATATATATATGTCGATAGATCATCTTTTCGAGTTTTTAAATGTTTTTATTTTGGTCGGATTTAATATTAGGACATATTTGTAAATCTTTTTACCTCAATCTACCACTAATATATCATTTTTACTCTATTGATAAGGTATAACGATAATATAGATCCTACAAATAAATGACGAGCGTGAAAACAATCGCTTAAACAAAATAAAGTCAAATTCAAATATCACATGATATACTATTTTTTTTAATTTCTAAAAGTAAGTAAAGCATGCAAAGATGATCTATCTGTTTATAAGTGATAATCATCAATAGAAATACGTCGTTAAAATATTTCAATAGGTCTTTTCAAATTTTTACGCACTTTAATTAAAACCGAGTTTAAAATTATGATATAATTGAAATTTTTTTTAGCTTAGTTTGTTGCTATTTTAAGTCGGATGATTATATATGCAATAAGCCGTATTTGTACGGCACTGGTCACTCGTGAGGCCACAGCCAGGCGACGGCCCCCTTCAATTAAAGCTCCGACAGCCTCCACCGGACACGGCGGCTGTCCCTCGCTTCAGTTCCCGCGTTCCATTGTTTTTCCAATCTCTCTCTCTA
>JAOANK020000005.1:1087102-1108827 GCA_026257165.2 Telfairia occidentalis
AATTTGAAAGTTGCCCAAAATTATAGGTAATTAATTTGCTAATTGCGTTATATAGCTTTAGAGTAGATGCATAGAATATATATATTTTTTTTAAACTCAATTAAAATGTGCGTATATATGAGAGTATATCCCCAATTTACATCTATACAAACACTTTTTGAACTAAACATAATCTATCGATTTCATAGTACTATTTATTTTATTCACTCATGTCTAAACTTAAATTTTATTTAATAGTTTAATTAGTTAAGAGATATCATACGCATACATTTGTCTAAAAAAATTGGACGATATTCAAATCTATAACTCTTATATACATTGTTGAATTAAAAAAATAATAACAATATACTTTGACTCATCACACTTTCAAACTTTCTTCTGTATAATAATGAAAATTAATTTTTATTATAAAAAAGAAACGCATCATGGTGGAGAGATGATTCGACCAAGTAAGATAACATTAGGGTTAAATTAGTTGTAGTTATATAATTGGTTTGCAGAATTCATCCGATTAGTATATCTAAATTACATCAACCCGATCATCTAAATTTTATCTAATAGAGAGACTCGTTATAATCATTTCATCAACCATTGTAAATTTACAACTAACTTTTTTTTTTTTTTGGAGTTCAACAACATATGGAGGTAGAGAATTCAAACTCATAACTTCTTAGTCAGAGAGATATGTCGTTGACTAATTGAACTATACTCGATTTGATAATTTACAAGTAACTGTAAAAACAAAAGATAAACATTATGCAAAACTACCTATATAATTTAACATAATTTAACATAAGAAAAAACAAGTTGTCTATATTGAAAATTTTTTATAGTACACTAGTGAAGTGGGAAAAGTTGTATGTTTTTATTTTGCTTTTTCTTTTCTAAGGGAAAAAAGAGATAAGATTGAGTTTAGTGGTTTTTTTGGTTTGTGAATTATTGGCATATGATCTAGTGGGCAGTTAACAAAAGATCCCATGATTTTGACTAAAGAAAAAAGCTTGTAATTTTTCTTAATCTTTTCAAAATTAGGGTTTCTTGGTCTTGTCCTTGTCTCTTCTAATATGAACACAATTATAATTTTTTGGTACATTTGTAGAAAATATATATTTCTTTTTGTTTGTTAGTTTGCCCATTCATTTAAACTTCAATCAAATTCAGTTTTGGCTATTTCTTTTAGTTGATTAAGAGATTGAAACACATCTTTAATTCATTCTTATAATATTCCAAATGGACATTATTGTAATTAAATAGTATATAATTGGACCATGTTTGAGTTTAATATAATTTATATGAACTATATATTTTTACTCTGTTTAGTTGACTCAATTTCATATTTAAAGTTGCAATTTTGAAAATTTTGTTATCTCTTACGTTCTAATAAAAATACTAAATTATTACAAAGAAGTGTATGATCAACAAAGTGTTATAATAATTAAAATATAAGTATTAGAAAAGATTTTAACTCAAATTTGGATATGAAAAATATCTTAATAAACTTGACTAGTGGCTTTGTGGAAATAAATTATAATGTCAATATTGGCATATATAACTGAAAAAAACTTTTTTGAATTAATTATTAAATATAATTATTTGCTATCACTACCATTTCAACTTCAATAATAATTCCAAACACTTGAAAATAGTGGCATTTAGCAACCATATTTTGGAGTCATTCGGAAAAATTGTTATATACTTTTATTTTCAAAATTATTTTAAAATTTACCTTTCAATAATTTGTAAACGTTTATTTGAAATCTCTATTTCCAAATCTGTGACAGAAGGAATTTTACTTCATGTTTGTGTAAAAACAAATTAAATGATAATAACAAAAAGCAATTAATTAAGAATTCAAAAAAAAAAAAGAAAAAAAAAACAAAAAGCAATTAAGAAAATCCGAATATGTTGTCAATATTTTACACTTTCACAAAAAATCTCTCTAAAATTATCATAAGGAAGCAAATTTGAAAGGAATTAAACTAATCAAGCTTGGGTGAGTTCACAAAACCAAACATAACTCAATTAGGTAATGACATATATTTTCTCGACCAAAAAATCGTAAGTTCAAATCCGTACCCTAATATATAGTTGAACTAAAAAAAATCTTGGATAAATTTCATATGACTTTTCACTCAAAGTGAATTTATAAATTCTAAAATAATAAGAAAGAACAATGTGTTTTTACTTAAAAGTACTTTGAAAATGATTTTGGAAAGACTAAAATAACTTTTGTCATAATAAAATTAAGCTCAATTACTTAAATTTGAGCACAACAAGAGTGATTTTGAGCATTCCAAATACACCCCTAAACTAACTCTAAAATTGTTTTTTTAAAAAGTGCTTTTTAGGTTAAAAAATATATATATATTTTTTTCAAAATATATCCCAAACACATCTCCAAAGTCTCATATTTAAATTATAATACTTAGAAGGAATAAAAAAGGAAGTGAAGTTGGAATCGCCATGTTTAAAATTGGTAATATAACTGGGAAGAAAAATCAATCATAATCCAAAATTAACAGAGACTAACTTCGAAATTGAATCTCTCGATTTTCATTCTTTTACAAAAAAAATCGAACAAGAAAGTGTTAATTAGGGCAGACGAAGGGCTGGCAAATCGCCAATTTATGAACAATTTAGGGCTGAAGTTAGACTAATGAAGTACTCTTCGCTGCAAGGAATCGTGAGGCCGCCCGTTGGATGATCGAATCCAAATTCCTCCTCTGCAAGGTTCAGCAAATCCTTGAACAATGGATGATTCAGGTACGTTATTGGAATCACGAACCTCTTCTTCTTTGTTTTTCCCACGTACACTGCGAAATGTCCTTTCGGAACATTCGTCACCGCCGATCCTATTCCGTATTTTGCCGAAAGAGTTCTCTGAAGCTTTTGCTTCGCATTTGCTATTCCTGTCAGGTGGATTCCCATCTCTTTATGCTTAGAGGAAGGAGGAACCCCTTTTTGAAATGCTCTTGAACTTGATTTGAAAGGACTTGTTTGGTACTTGTTAATGTGCTTTGAGTGAGTGAGTGATTCTGTGTGTGTGTTTATATATATATAGAATTTTTGTCAATGTTTGAATTATGGATGAGTAGAATAAGTATGACGGAGGGAAAAGCATATCAGGTGAAGAAATTGCCAATGTCTCACATGGTTTGTCTTGTTTAGTGCTAAACACAATGCCCTACCATATGCTTACAGAAATGTGTAAGAAGGAAAAAAAAATGAAATAAGAAAAAGAAGCACAACTTATGAATCCTTGAGCCTCTAATCAAATAAAGCACTAAATTAATTGATGTTGGGCATGTTCTTGGCAACGTGTAGTATGTTTTCAATTAAAGGAAATATTTAAGTTTCATTTTTAGTTTACTTGCTTAAGCACTGAACTTGGACTGCTTCTTTAGTTGCTTGCTTTTTTGGGTTTGTTTTTGTTTTTCTTTATACCCTTTGCCAACTAGCCAACCAGCCTCTGTGGGCTCATTGGTTGACTCAAGGGTCCCTCAATTTGAAGAAAACAGTGCCCCAACTTGCTCATTTCCTTCTTGCTGTTAACTAAATTATGCATCTGCAGACAGTATCTCCATGCAGAGTCATGAATAGTATTCATCATTATTTAGCAAAACTTTCTGCCAGAGTTTGACACTTCATTGTGAAATTTTGTTCTTTCTATCAATTTAATGGTCTTCACTTTTGCAACACTTTGTAAATGCTGCTACTAAATGCTTTGATAATGAATTTCCATACGCTCCATCAAGAATTTATGCTTCCAGGACGGATAATAAATGCTGATGTCCCTGATTTGGCAGGTTAGTCCACACGTTTTAGGTCCTGTGAAGACTTTTCTGAGCGGAATTCACATTACGTGGATTTCTCTGAAGCAAAGTAGAAAGTACTACAAAGAAGGTGCGAAAATATCTGAAGTATAACTTTTTATAGATAAGATGATGTCCAGTTCGACCAAGTTGGTGATGCCTATTAATACAATGGCATCGCTATCACTCCACGTGAACTTTGGGAACTTTTTGAAGTATAATCTGCCATCCACAACTCATATCATTAGCTCTAATTGAGGCATTTACGAATTCCATATGACCTTACATTGTCAAGTACTGGAATGGATTCTTCAGTTGGTTTGTTTGATCAAATTTTCTACTGGATGCAGCAAAGTCGTGCAATTAGAGAGGGATTGCAAGCTTGCTTTCTCTGTTGATGAGGGTAAGTCAGTCAGGCAAGAATTGATTGAAAATCTTAATATAGGATTAGCAGATCCTTCTGAATATTCTTTGTGGTTATCAAATCTTATCTTATAATCCCAATGGTTGTCAGCTTTCCACCTCAAACAAAAAGGCAAGGCACCAAGGTCATGAGTCGACCCCGAGAAAAGTAAACTACAACTCTTAGATAGTGAAGGTCCCAGTTGACAACGATCTTAATTTTCTGCTTTGAGAAAATTAGGCTTGCTTACCCCAGATTTCTTTTTATAAATCAAAGAACAACCTGATCTGATAAACTTAGCAGTTTGATGCTGAAGGAGAAGAATTGGAGGTGAAAAAAGATCCAATGGACAAGAAGGTGTTTGTAGTGATAAGGTGGGGGAAACGAAGTATACATCATAGAAACTACTACTTTCAGTGAGTGAAGATGAAAGCTTTGGAAGCCACATGCCTTTGTCTTTTGAGTCATTTTCTTTATATTGATTGTCATTCTGTACGATAATGCAGCAAATGATGACCTACCACTTTCTTCAAATCAATGAATCCAATGAAGATTGCCTTTTTCTCAACGAAACATGCTTTTGAGATTTTCTTTTCAGCGTGATAATGTATATTTGAATTTCAAGATTCTCTTTTCAATGTGATAGTGTTATACATGAACTGTTGAGATGGGAAGGTTGTGAATCCTAAATTCTCTTTACAAGAGCAATTAAAAAAAGAAATTTAAGTGAGGAAGAAAATGATGGTAGATTTTATACAGGTTCATCGCGACTCGTCTTAAAGAGACGTATGTGTTATTGCTACTACTTTTGTTCCTGCTTCTCATATTATAATAGAATGAACTCTTACGATTTCTTTTCTTCGAACATGGATAGAAGTAGATAAATAGTAACGAATTGCAACTCCCACATGATTATAAAAAGTAGTCTCAATCGTTTTCTTTTCAAATGATACACAAAAAAGATTATGAAAATCTCACTTATGGTACCATATAATTGTGGTCACGCTGAAGAATATTTAAAATAAAAAAGTTAGTTTTTTTGGCTCTCTCAGAACACTCTGAAAAGACCTCTACAGCTATTTCGCATTGCCCACATCACATCCCAGAAGAAAAAGAAAAGTGGCTTTATAAAGGCTACTCCAACTTGTTCTTTCATTGTTCGTGTGTGCAAAATTTTTGGCAGCTATTATTTCAAGAGTCCGAACTATAATGGATGATGCACCAGAGTATTAAAGTTGTAATTGAGAGTGATTTTAAAATAAGTGTTTTTAGTTCAAATGATTTAAATATAGTTAATTTTGTAAAAGTGTTTAATTATAAAATTTTTAAGATTGGTTTCACACTTTTGAAAATAATTTTGATATGATAAAAAGCATTTTTGAATGATTAATATTTGTGTTTCAAATGAGAGTAATTGATAATTGTAGAGAAAAATAAAAAGTTAGATAGAGAAATAAAAATGTTAGAGAAAAGTTTTAGAGAGACAAAAGTCTTAGAGACTTGCAAAAGTTTTAGAGAGAGAAAAACCATTAGAGAGAGAGACAAAAATTTTAGTTAGAGACAACAAAAAAAAATTAGAAGAGTGATTTTGGCACATACCCTAAGAATAATATTATTCAACTTTATAGCTCTAAGTTCAACAACGATAAATATAAGTCAAACCTGAGCATAGTTCAGGCACAACTTCCCGATCAAAAGGTTGTGGGTTCAAGGCTTCTTATTTCATAAATTTAGTTTGAAAGAAACTATAGAATTTCTTAGACAAATTTATTGAAGGATGTGAAAGTAGATGAAGCTAAATATAGGCTTGTCATCTTAATTTAGTAATTACTCTTTAGGATTTTTTTTTTTTAATTGGGATACTTTAAAAAAAAAAACTTTTATTGTAATATTGGAAATTTTATGTAGACTCCTTAAAGTTATGTTTAGGGTTACAATAAATTGCTTTGCTTTCATAGCTCCAATAAAAAATTTAATTTTGATTAATGATGAGTGTTGTGGTGCTGGTGTTGGATTGGGGCTTTGGGACACACAAGTACTTCCGCAACAACACCAAACTTTTGGGAAACTTTACTATAATTTTAACTATAAATTTCTTGCAGAGTCTATAGTTGGTTTGAATTTTTTTATGAGTAGTTAGCATTACGTACGTGTCATGTATTTCTAATGTTTTAAAATAATCATCGAGAATTATCTCATATACGAGGGATCATTTGGTATATTTAGCTAGAATTGAAATAAAAATAAAAATATAAAATATATCTTCAATTTTGATATTTATTTAATTTAAGAAAACTAAAATAATGAATTAAAAAAAATATAGATGTGTTTGAAAATGAGATGAACAAAATGGAGAGAGAAAATTTTTTCTCCTATAGTCCATTTTATATATAGTATAGGTTAGGCTTCGCAAACCTAACACAAATAATTATCAAAAAATTTTCGACATTCATTTTCTTAAAAGCTAGCATTTAGAGGAAACCTTTGTCAAGAAAAAGGCATAGAGGATTAGGGATCAACAAAGACAATTAGGTGAAATGAACTTTGGATAAGATCATACTTTTATCTTTATAATCCTTTATTCATCATGAATCAAATGGCTTCCTTTTTGAAGCACCATTTGTGGTGATAAATTGACATTGGTACATGTACATAGAATCAAAAGAAAAAGGAAAATTACATAAACAAACTGTTTGTTCTGTTTGTTGTTTTCAACTATTTGACCTATGACCCCATTAAGTTCATGGCCAAGTTCCTATAATCTTCATATGACCACTGGTCTATGTAAAAACATTGTGACATTTGATGATAATGTATCTGTTGGTTAGCCTCAAAAGGTGCAAGATCTTGTAGCATTCACATGTATATATGGTCGAGAACATCGACAACCGATATCGCTTTGATTTACGTTTTTGAAGAGATCATTAGCCATATGATTTTGCTTATTGGTCTCTTGGAATGATTCTTTTGCACAAATGATCCACAATGTATGAATGTAATGATGGCCAAAAATAATTTGTTTGACTGAGAAGTGTAGGTCCTCATGGGGTTGGGATAGAAAGTTAACAATAGGAAAATCAAGTTCACCATGGCTTTTTGTTGGGAGACAAAGCCATGTGAAGCCTTATGGATTATGACCCAAAACTCAATCCATTGTGATTGTTCTTTCACTACAAAAGGCAATTGGTTTTCAGGTTGGACCTCAGAACTCCTTTTCTTCACTTTTTATATATACAAAGTCCAAAAGGAGCCACCATTCCTCCAATTGAGATCCATTGACCACTACCAACTGAATTCCCTCCAAGAGTTCCTTGGACCAAAATGGGCATCCCTCTGCTAAGGATTGTAAATGCAAAGCACTTTCTGAGGCGTATTCGTCAGTCTTCGAGAACCGAAGAGGTGCCGAAAGGCCACTTGGCTGTGTATGTTGGAGAGACTGAGAAGAAGAGATTTTTGGTCCCTGTTGCATATTTGAGCAATCCTTCATTTCATAGCTTGTTGAGACAAGCTGAAGAAGAGTTTGGATATGATCATCCAATGGGTGGCCTTACTTTCTCTTGCACAGAAGAAATTTTCTTCAAGCATTTGGCTAGAGACAGTTAGATTGAAAACACTCTTTATGGCCTTGAATGAAGGTCGATCGTCATCGTCGATGCTTGCTAACAGGACTGACCCGATTACCATTTTTGAATTGAGAAACATATCATGTACTGATTTTCAATAGACAGAGTCATGAAATGGGATGCAAAAGTCTTTTATCTTAATGTGCCTCTCTTCTGTCATTGGATATATTTCTTTGTGTAGTTTCTCCAAAATATCATATTTGCCAACAGCAGTGACACAAATCTAACTTCTAAGTGAAGTATGTATACCCGAGTCCAATCTTCCATTTTATTTCACTCCCAAAAATATGGGAAAAGTTAACCCATAACTTAGGCCTATGAGCATTATGGAACCTGAAAAGAACACTAGAAGCTAATAGAAGTCACATTTAGATGCAAATGACATGAAAAATCCAATAAGTTGCATGTGTTTATAGGACTTATGGGTAACAAGAGGTAATACTTTGATCTTTGAGCAGCTTGCCTAGCTCATCCAACTATCGAAATGAACTTAGGTTTTCTACATTTAATACGACTCGAAACTGATGACTTTGATTTATGCTCGATCTAGTGTCTGTATGTTTAAAATTGCCACTTTGTCACTCTTGTGGGAACTGATGGTGCAAGAAAAAGTGATAGCTCAAACTTCAATTGAATTCTATGATATCTTCAAAGGGATTTCTTCAAAGAAGTAACTTCAAAAGTACAATTGGCTTGTGTAGTACAGGAAAATTTACATGCCATGTCTAACCTCAGTATCAGTGTCTCCAAAATGAATGATGCTATGAGAATAGCAAGCAGAGATAGGTTCATAGGATTCTTTATATTACAATTTTTATGAACTTAACTAGTCTCCTCAAAAGTTTTATCAATAGAAAAAACAAAGAGATAAGTGCTTTTGGCTAGTCCATCTGTGTTGAAATGGTATGATATCGTCGTTCTAGTGGCTTGTTGTTGTATGCCTGGATGCCAATGGTCATAGCTGTGCTGAGAAGGCGAAAACTCGAAGTCTACATCCCGAAAACTAAAGCACAGCCTCTCGAGTTTGTTGCTCCAAGGAATGGTGGAACTTCTGCTCGAATTGCTAGTACCTTGGTAGACGAAGAACGGATGGCTGCAGATCAAGCTTTGTTAGTGATAAAGAGATTAATTTGAACTTGGTACATGAACAGTTCATTCCATGCACCATGAAAAATTAAATACATTCAAATGTGTGTTCATCATATGCTTAAAAGGTCATTTATTTGTTTATGGATTGTGTCTTTTCAATTCATAAACAAGTAGAAGCAGTTGAGTTTGGTTCATTTGAAAGTAAGCCACATATTGCTCACTACATGTTACTTTTTTATCTTAGTGGTTCATAATATAAATAGACAACCGTGACGAAGAATAAATCGTTTATTCGAGAAGTTTGTATGTTAGAATTATAATAGAAACAATGAATATGAAGTCAATTTTACCTTAGTTCAATCCTTGTAAAAAACTTACTATTTCAAGGAATTTACTTCATGAAATATTTCAATCAAACCAGTAGCAGCTATATGAAGCCAAACCATATTTTCTGGTTCAATGTGAATGAAACATAGGAAAAGCTAATCCATATCTTGGCTTGTGAGCTTATGATAATTCCTATATATTTGCCCAATAACATGGAAAAAATGGAAAAAAGGGCAGATTATTTATGCCCCTTTGGATAGAAATGGCGTATACAAATTTGTTTATTAGTGTATAAATATTTTATGGTATTGTAAAATGAAACACAAACAGTTCTCTTGCAATTATAATGAAGGGATAATTTCAAATTACTCTACTTTAGCTTTCCTATTTTATAAATTATACTCTTGTATTTTGAAAGCTGTTTCTAACATTCCTTTAGTTTGTGAATATGCAAATTTCGATCGGTTAGTTTAAACCAAATTGATACATCTGACAAATGTAGAGTAAGCAATGTATACAAATTCTAAGTAAAATTTAATGGTAAAGTTGTGATTTCTCATGCTTAGTTTGACTTTTAGGTTAGTAGACATTTACAAACAATATTCCCTGTTACAATTCTATATTAAACAACTTAGTTTCATTCACAAGAATGTCTTAAATTGTACTTATGGAGTGATCAAATACGTCTTTAGTTTACATATCTGCATTTCTTAAGCACAATAGTCTCTCCTGATATTGTAGCAGATTGTTTTTTTTGAGTTCAACACTTGCGTGGCTGGGGGAGCGAATTGTTGACTTTTGCAATAGTAATAGGTGTGTTATCTACCGAGCTATGCTCGGATTGATGTAGTAGATTTATTCACAGATGGAACTATGTATTGATCATAAACTTCACAACTGACGAGCGGTCCTCCAACGTCGCTTCACCATGAAGAATGCAAAGGCTTCAAGTGGCCATGGCTTATCTTTAAAAATACTTTTTTTGGTAGATAATATTCTTTTAAAGTAGGCCATGATGCTTCTCTAAATGGAACCATGTTGCCATTTATCACAATGATTTTACATTCTCATTTTTGGTAAGGAAGACATTTCCATGTGGTTGGTATTGAGCTAATTCCTTTATTGAATTTTATCCTTCTGTGTCTAGTCACTGTCCCCATCTTTAAGGAGTTCCACCTTATCCTTTCATCTGCATAAAGAAACATATTAATGGATTCTCACCATCACAATACTTCCACACTCCCACATTCAGAAGAAATTGTCTAGTACTTCTCTTCCAGGATCTTCAAATCCTTTGAAAACTATAGTACCATGGTTTTTCGATTGCCTGGTATTATTCATAATAAGAAAGTCCACCGGCGATCTCCATTCACCAGAAACCGATCAGCTTTGAAGGATGAAAATGTTCCAAAGGGTTATTTTACATTTTATATTGGAGAGGAACAAAAGAAGAGGTTTTTCATTTCACCATCTTACTTGAACCAGCCTTTGTTTCAAGACTTGCTAAGCCAAGCACAAGAAGAATTTGGATATGATCATCCAATGAGTGGCATCACAATTCCATGTAGTGTGGAATTTTTCCTTGGTCTTACTTCTGAATTTAAAGCTTGAGGATTAATACCATAAAAAAACAATTTTGCCACCAGAAGCTAGAGATAGAAGATCATCTCATTGTAAGAATTGAGAAAATCCAATGAAGACCAGAATCTCGACAATGTCTCTCTTAGATTCTCGAGTCTATGCAGGGCAAAATTCTGATGGAATGTTATGAAGTCGCCATGGAACCAGAAGATTATTTTGAGATCTTCGGAAATATTCGTTTTCTGCTTTCAGTTTCATACTCAATATCAGGTAGAAGAAGAATTCAGCTTTCCCAAGTCATCACATAAAAGCATCTTCCTAGAACTCAAGGACACAGTTGTACAACCTATAAAACAGATTCCGTTCAAGGTTGTTGTGGAAGCATCTTCTCAGTAGCATGTAGTTGAAGATAAGGCACATTCATTAATTTCTATCAGATCTCAAATTCCTCTCGAGATAGCATCAAATTTCAATCTGAAAATATGAAACAGGCAAACTGAGTTTTACTGTTTTCTCACCTCTTATGATAACCCAATGAACATGGATAATTATTTTGGTCTATGAAGTTTCAGTTTTGAATTTGATAACTTGGTTTCATAGTATCTTATGACTGGTGACCTGAAAAGTCTGACTCATGATAAGAAAAATCTTCAATAATGTCCGATCAGACCATCCTAAAGTTGGTCTTAAAAGCTGTTTTAAAAAATAGAAGCATAAAGCTGTATACCCTTAAGCATCTTTGTGAAACTTGTTTATTACTTTCCTTTTTGATCAAATATAACAATAATCACTTAAATGAAATGGTACTTTGATCTTCTCTCATAAGAAGCTATACTTGTTACTTACTACAAAATATCCTGTTATTTGATTTCATTGTTCAAAGAAAACCAGGATAATTCTTCCATTTTCACACTACATGGCTACCAACAAAAAAAAGATATTGTGAAAAAAGGAAGGGAAGAAGTCAAGAGGGAAAGAAAGTGAAGGGTTGGTTGAAGAGAAACTGGAGGAACCCAGCTAGTGGAATGTGTTTAATGATCCAAAATCTAGACCCCAACAGGATCAGAGCCACCAATTTTAATGTAATATATATGTTAGATGAGATTTTTCCTGCTTGGCCAGTCTTGAAACTTCAATTAATGAACAGAAACACATCAACTTTCATGATGTCCACTATTTGATTTCTCTGTAATTATTGTCCTTATTGTAGCTATAGATTCTCTAAAGTTGCTTATTTGAGGCACCCCAAATCAGGTAAAAGGATTTGCAAGAGAAATCAAGAAAAAAGTGTAAGAAGTTAATGTTAAAACATTTATGTCTGCACAGTCGAATGTTAAAACACGATATTTTTTAATCAAAGCTTCAATTATCAATTTGCTTCTTCATAACTGATAGAACAAAGTGCAGTGATTTTCTCAAGCACAAGAACAGAGAGAAAAATGTGCTCTTAGTCGAAACATTGAGTTAGCTAATTAGAATTACAACCACCGATTGAATCAGCCAAGTGATGAAGATTTTAGTTATCAAATATTGCTAGATTACAAAGAAAAAAAAGGGTTTTTTTGGAGAAATAAGCTCTTCATTTCCCATAAAGTCATATTCATTAGCAATTTCCATCAGGGAGATCATATTCTCCTACTCCCATGGGAGGAAACGAAAAAAAAAATAAAAATGAATAGAATTTACACAAAATTTGTTGTGTTGTGCCTATTTTCCAAGATCAAAATTGTACTCTACAAATTTGGTGGCATTATCTCTCATAGTTGTTCATTCAAGTGAGAGATCAAATCAGTGAAGATGTCATCTCTGCAGTGAAGTGTGAGACCGCCCATTGGATGATAGTAATCGAATTCTTCGGTAGCTCGACTAAGCAAGTCTTGTAGACATGGTTGATTCAAATAAGTTATTGGAATCACAAACCGCTTCTTTTGGTTCTCTCCAACATACACTGCACAATAGCCCTTAGGAACTGTGGAAACTTTCTGGTTTCCTGTCATTGAAGACCGCCTGAAAAGTTGACGAAGCCCCATGTCAGTCTAAATACAATTGATGGAAGATATCCTATCAAATAGAAGAGTGTTTCAATTCTCCTTGAGAAAAGAAGGGAGTGAGAATACTTTGTGTTGCTTGTATAAGATATCAAAGGTATATATAGATGATGGAAATTAAAAGGTTTTGAAACCAGTGGCCAGAAATCTTTGAATGGGGGCCTAGCTAAAGATGAGTGCTTATGTAGTAGCACATGGTTTTGTTTTCCAAATACTGATCAGTGAAGTGAGTGATGCTGGTAAACCATGCTGTCCTGTCTTTTTCACAGAAAACAGCAAGTACTAACCACATCGGTCACTTGAGATATAAACTGGCAGCATTTTTTGTGAGCTTCAGAACATGATAAAGGAAAACAGCTACCTAAACTTCTTTGAATTATACTGTCATTGGTGGTATATGTCTTCAACTGTATTGGTCTTTTTAATATAAGTTCATTGAATGGAAAAAACTAAACTGTTTCCCAATCAATAGACTTCAACTAATTGTTGTCTTGATTCCATTTTTATGCACTTGAAATCTGTTTAACACGACATGACCATATAGGCAGACAGGTTCCCTTGATGCCCAACTCAATATATCTCATTGATTCCCTGAGTTCAGTTGCAAAAAAAAGTTTCTGAAAATACTAATAGGACAGAAAATTTTTGACTGTGGTGAGAGATTGTAGGGATCTGCAACTATATAATTAAACATCACAATTAGATACATTCAGCTGTGTGTTTATCATATGGTTTTGCTTCTCTACAAGTAGAAACAACTGAGTTTGGTTCACTTGAAAGTAGGCCAAAAATATATATTCTTGAGAGTCCTCTCAAATATTTGTTTTTGTTTAGTCTGTATCAAAAGTAAGCCTGACATGGAAATGATATAGAAATTGAGAGTTCTAGCAACCATTTGCTTTTGTTTAGTTTGTATCCAAAGTAAGCCTGAAATGGAAATGAAATAGAAATTGAGAGTTCTCCCAACTATTTGTTTTTGTTTAGACTGTATGATTCAGAGAAGATTTTCTCCTTCTCATGATCCTTGCAATGAAATTGAATATCTATCTTGGCTTCCCACAACACTCTCAGGACAGTTTAGTTTGATATGATTTTCCATATACTGATATTTTCTTAGTTATGATCCTATGATCTTCCTCGATTTTAATTTTGGTCGCACCCTTAACAACGAAAACCAGCAAAACTTTTATGCAAGTCCGAAACATAAGAATGTCTATATTTGAATTAAAATACTGCAAGGAAACAAAAAACCAATGTGACCGTTTTCAAATAACAGAACTATAGATCAGAATGAACATATGCAGCCTCTTGTAATTCTGCTGCAAGGATCTGGATTTAACAGGGAAAATCATCTATATAAAATTGGTTTTAGCTGTACAGTGCACTAATTTATTGACTGAAATGCCTTGGGTAACTGAACTATTACAAAAAAGAAGCGAAAAAAGAATTTTTTGAGAAAGAAGCTCTTCATGTCCCATAAAAGTCATTTTCATTAATAAGTTCCTTGTGCAGGGAGATCACATTCTTTCACTCCCATGAAAGGAAACAAAAAAATTTAAGAAAAAATGAAAAGAATTTACATGAAATTTTCTATGCCTATTGTCCTTGATCAAAATTGTACTCTACAGATTTGTTGTTGTCCCTCATAGTTGTTCGTTCAAGTGAGAGATCAAATCACTGAAGATATCATCTCTGCAGTGAAATGTGAGACCACCCATTGGATGATAGTAATCGAATTCTTCTGTAGCTTGACTAAGCAAGTCTTGTAAGCATGGTTGATTCAAGTAAGTTACTGGAATCACGAACCGCTTCTTTTGGTTCTCTCCAACATAGACTGCACAATAGCCCTTGGGAACTGCTGAAATTCTCTGGTTTCCCATCACTGAAGACAGCCTAAGAAGATGACGAAGTCCCATGTCTTTTTTTGGATACAATCAATGGAGGATATCCTAGCAGATAAAAGAATATCTCAATGCTCCTTGAGAAAAGAAGGAAAGGAGAAGACTATGCTGTTTGTGTAAGAAATCCAGTGTATATATAGATGATGAAATTGAAAGGTTATGAAACCAGTGGCCAGCAATCTTTGAATGGGGCCTAGCAAGAGATAAGTGCATATGGAATAGCACATGGTTTTGTCCTCCAAATGGTTACTAGAGAAATACACTGGTGGAATTTTTTGTGAATTTCAGCACATGATAAGGAAAATAGCCAACTCAACTTATTTGAATGGTACTGTCACTGGTGATATATGTCTTGCACTGTACTTGTCTTTTTAATATAAGTTCACTGAATGGAAAAACTATACTATCTCTCAAAATAGACCTCTACTAATTGTTGTCTTATTTTAAATTCCATTTTATTTACCTCCAGAAATCCATTTAGCACAAACCATATAAAGAAGACAGACATTGGCATTGAGGGACCCAGATGGTTTATCAACATACAAGCTGATGGAAGAAGTATACGAGTCACAATTTGTTTACTTGATTTTCATTAATTACAGATCTATTAGTCAGCAGATAATCACTTAATGGCCCCAATTCTCTTGGAAGCTGGTAGCAGCATATAAACCAAACTGCTTAGATGGACTGATTTACAAAAGAGAAGAATAATCAAAAGGAGGTGCTGATTTTGGCAGATGGGGCCCGAGTGAAGGGTGGATAGAATAAACAGAGTATCCCAGGATGTGATTGTGTTCTATGTGCCTAACATCAAAGCCAAAATTTAGTAAAACCAACACAATTCACCATACAATTGATAATTTTTCACATGGAACCATCATTATCTACTGCATTTTATTGATAATATTTCGTTCGTATTCTCGTTTTAATGGCTTTATGTTCACCTCAATTTACAATGCCATGTGGATGCAGAATAACTTTTTGTGCATATATAAATATGAGCCAACAAGCGGTGGAGAAATGGAGATGTGGCTCTGCAGGCTGAGCTACAGAAGATGTGATCAGCCATTATGGGTATAACATGGTTCTGTCTTCTAAGAAGTTAAGCCTGATTCAGACTGTACATTAGTTGGCACGTTCAATCCTTGGAGGGTAACACATGGTTCTGTTTGTGTCTATTATCACATAAAAAAGGACTTCATTTTGATTGGTTTTTGTACACATACACTGATCATTTCTTAGGGAATGACCTACACTGGTCCCACTTAGAAAAGTTATCCCATTTTCCATACCAAGCAGTCCTTAATCCTTATCTAATTGTGGCCAAGTTTTGTTTCCATCCCTTTTGATATTGCAGAGATCACAAGAAAACCTCCTGATAGATATTGAATTTGACAATGATTTTGAGAAAGATCTGCTAGAAACACTCCTAAAACTGCAGCCATGCCCTTTTCATGATGTGTATATATAAAACTGGAACTGCAGCCATGCCCTTTTCATGATGTGTATATATAAAACTGGAGAGTTTCTATCTGACTGTCAAAAATTAGAAACTTGACCACACACACTAACGAATTCGTGATATTACTTCCGGATATTCGATGATGCCATAAAAAATACTTTCTTGACGATTTTTTATTGTAAAACTACATGTACTTAAGTTGTCAAGAAGATATGAAGAATGCTGAACTTCAGTAGAATTCTTTACCCAAGTTATTCTGATAAATATAGGAACTTTGAGGGAAAATTCAAAGGAAAGCCATGTTTATTAGCATATATTTATCTGCTTTTCTTGATATTCCTGTTTTCTGACTTAAAGTAGGGGCCAAAGTAAGATAGGCCTTCAAGATAGGCCTTCCAACCAATATATCTGGATTGAGTAATTTCATTATCTAGTTTCCTTCCATGAAAAGAATGAACTATACAACGACTTTGAAAGATGAATTTTCTAATCTCAAAACTGTTGACCCTATTCTTCTGTCTACTTTTCTATACTAAATCTAGCCACCTGGATTACTAGCCATTTAAATTACGAGTGAGACTAAGGAAAGCTTCTTCTCTGCATGGGATTGTGAGACCGCCCATAGGATGATGAAAACCAAACTCTTCTTCAGCCTGACCCAGCAATTTTGAAAAGAAGGATGACTCAAGTATGAAACTGGTACAACAAAGCGCCTCCTCTGTGCTTCTCCAACATAAACAGCCAAGTGGCCTTTTGGAATTGCATCTGAAGTTCGCTGAATCCATTGGAGAATCTGCTTGGGATTAACAACACGAGGTAGACGAATTCCCATGATGGCAGGCTGTATGTTTTGTACTGGTTCTGCAAGTCTTGTTGCTAGTTATGTTTAAATGGAAGATAGAACAATTTGAAAATGTTGTGAGAATTTCCTTAGGATCTGCCTCTATATATACACCAGATGAAATATTTTGGTCCTCCTTAAACAACAAGTGGTGAAGAGGAAATCAGCCAATTGGGGCCAATGAAGGACATGGGTAAGAGGGAACCACATGGTTTTGCCTACCAGCTGAAGTTGAATGAAAGACACCTTACTGCTACAAGTTTGGGTTTTGATTTTCATCAGTCAAACAGATCACAAGTCAGAGGGCCCCCTGTCACATGTAGATTGCCTGCAGCTCAACCCTACTGCTTAGTCACATCATATGGAAGATAGCATTAATAGAGATGATTTCTAGACTATACAACATGGAGGTGCTAGACCAGTGAAGGTTTTAGAGAAGGAAAATCAGGATTGGCCCTAGCATGTGAGTCTGTTCTATGACCAGCATGGCTGTCATAGTTGAGCTAGGAATAGAAGCTTCAAGCATCTCAAGCTAGAAGTTATAATTAATATATCTCATAAATGCATCATCATCTGCCCCAAGTAACCTGGAAATCTATGAAAGACAATAAGTTTGTTCATTTATTTTTTGTCCATTTTGAATCTTAAGAAAAGTTAGCTCTTAAGGAAACTAACAGGTTGCCGTGGTTGTATTTTCTAGCAGCATCTCTCTGAGAAGTTTTATCAAATAGACTCTAATTCAGATTAGAAGTTTGGCTCTCTTCTTCATGATCCACTCATAATGGGAAATAAAACAGAACCCTGAAAATTAAGGAAATGAAGGAATTGAGGATAACTATTTCAATTGTTTCTTAATCAAATATTAGTTCTAAAGTAATTAGTTTAATTACACTATACAAATGCTTGTTTGATTCAACCAAAAAGAGTCAATATTAGTGTTTTAGCAACCTTTTCTGTATCAGCTGTACTCTGAAAATTAAAGTTGATCAATGTAGCTGGTTTGCATAAATAAAGAAGAGAAGCATAGCCATAAATTAAAGGAATGAACCTCTTCAATTTCCAGTAAAGTTGTGACCATTTCATTTCCATCATTGGTAATTTCCTTATGTAGGGAAATATTCTTTACTCCCCACTGAAGGGAAAAAAAAAAGGAGGAAATGAAAAAAAAA
Organism: Telfairia occidentalis; assembly: GCA_026257165.2. Taxonomy (NCBI): domain Eukaryota; kingdom Viridiplantae; phylum Streptophyta; class Magnoliopsida; order Cucurbitales; family Cucurbitaceae; genus Telfairia; species Telfairia occidentalis. The sequence continues at coordinate 1,105,359 of JAOANK020000005.1, forward strand.
TGTACATGGGCTTTTGTTAGATCTACTATCCCTATTCTATAAGATTGATTGTATACTATAGATATCAGTGAATCTCTCATAGATCATTCAAATGAGAGATGAGATCGGTGAAAATATCGTCTCTGCAGTGAATAGTAAGTCCACCCATAGGATGGTAGTAACCAAATTCTTCTTCAGTTTGACAAAGCAACTCTTGGAAACATGGTTGATTCAAGTAAGTTATTGGAATCACAAACCGCTTCTTTTGACTCTCTCCAACATAGACCGCACAGTAGCCCTTGGGAATTGCTGAAACTCCTTGGTTTCTTTTAAGAAGCTTGCGGAGCCCCATGTTTGTATGATATTATTTGAATACTTAGAGCAACAAGAAGATCGATGAATGCGTTTTAGAGAGAAGAAAGGTTTTTTCTGAATGGGGATGTGAAGGCTTGTGGTTGCTTTTGAACCATATCAAATGCGTATTTATATAGATGATAAAGAGTCTTCTTAGAAACAATTGGATGGGGCCGAGGAGGAGACATAAACTTATGAGGCATCACATGGTTTGTCTTTCAATTATGACAATCCAGGGAATGATGTTGGTAAATACATTGTCTGGCATTTTTCAATGAACACACCAATTCAAGACCCCATTGAGCACAGCTTTCAGTTTTTTAAATTGTTAAGTTGGCAGATCATGAAAAAGTAGGCTGGTTCAAGTAAAAACTTGGGGGCAACGAGTAGTTTCTTTTTGTCCCTTCCCAACACGAGCACAAACCAGCCCTTGTAAAAACTTTAGCCTGCAAAGCTGTTCAGTTTCTGTTAAATACGATCACTGAGGGCTTTGCTTGGAATTAGTAACTATGCCAATGGAAGATGGTACTGGAAATCTCAAGGAGGAAGAAGTACCCAGAAAAAAAAGTAGCTCTAAGAAATTCCCTTTTGTGTGTGAGAACATGGGAGCAGTTTGTTTTACTTGAGGATATGTTTCCATTTATAGCTGGAAGGTGAGAAAAAGAGTTACAAGAAAGAAGGATGAAAAGCATTATTGTCTTCCTTCTATTGAGAAAAGCATATGGTTATATGGCCATATTGCATTCTCATAAAGGGAAAATCATGGCTTGCCATTGATTATGAACAATAGATATTATATCCTTATGCAGAGTCGAAATGGGACTTTGAATTTTGATCCAAATTTGAAATATGAAATCTCTCGATCGATTTCTTGTTGTTATATCCTTACAAATGCTTGTTTGATGCAACTTTTCTGTGAATGTTCAGACTCCTGAAAATGAAATTCATCCATGTAGCTGCTGGTTTGAATAAATAAAGAAAAAAAGCATAGCTTAAAGAGAATACTTTTCAAGGAAGGAACCTCTTTCAGTAAAGTTGTGGCCATTTCATTTCCATCATTGTTAATTTCCTTATGCAGGGAAAAATTCTTTTACTCCCCACTGAAGGAAACAAAAAAAAGTAGGAAATGAAAAAAAGGTACATGATTTTACTAATATCTAATATCCCTATTCTACAAGATTGATTGTATACTATAGATGTCAATACATCTTTCATAGATCATTCAAATGGGAGATCAGATTGGTAAAAATGTGGTCTCTGCAATGAATAGTAAGGCCACCCATAGGATGATGGTAACCAAATTCTTCTTCGATCTGACAAAGTAAATATTGAAAACATGGTTGATTCAAGTAAGTTATCGGAATCACGAATCGCTTCTTTTGGCTCTCTCCAACATAGACTGCACAGTAGCCCTTTGGAACGGCTGAAACTCCCTGGTTTCTTTTAAGAAGGTGGCGAAGCCCCATTTTTTGATATAATCAATATACTTGGAGCAACTGAAAGATCAAAGAATGTGTTTTAGAGAGAAAAAAGTTTCTATTGAGTGGGAATGTGAAAGACTTGTGGTTGCTTCCGATCTATATCCAATATGTATTTATATAGATGATAAAATGTCCTTAAAAACTATCAGATGGGACAAAGTAGCAGGAGACATGAACTTATGAGCCCTCACATGGTCTGTCTTCCAATTACTAAAATCCAGCCAGTGATGTTGGTAAATATATTGCCTTGCATTTTTCATTGAAGAAACCAATACAAGATCCCATTTAGCTCTTAAGAAAAGGACTTATGAAAATGGTGCTTTAAAACTGTGGGCCAGTTACAGCCATGGACAAGCCTGGACACCCCCACATTTTGCTTCCAGTTTGCTTAAGCATAAACATTTTAAGGGTATGATATCATTAAATGGATGGAATACTACATCTTGCAAAATATCAAGATAAGTTTAAGCTTACTGCCCCATCAACAAAAACATAAACACATTTCGAGTTAAGGGACCCAGTTTGTAGAGCAGATTTTGCTTTGACAAGTCAACATGATTCAAAGATTTCCAACGTTGCTCAATAACTGTCTCAAAAATGCTAGCAACTAATATATTTATCCTAAACAAAGTAAGCAGATTAAGATGACTAAATAGAGGAGACCCTCTAAATCGATAGTAAAATCTACACTGTTAGCTTAGCTTCTGTAAATAGAAATGGAACTACAATCTAGGCTGTTAGCTCAGTTTATGTTTTGTGAAATTGATATGTTGGCAAATCTTGAAGGAGCAACAAATAACTTCTTTAGCTTCTTCTAACATGAACTTCAAACATCAAAGCTGCTCGGTTTCTTGTGAATGAAGACCAACAAAGTCTTTGCTTTGCATTAGTAACTATACCAATGGAATCCCACAGTACTGTAAATTTCCAAGAGGAAGAACTATATAAGGATCCTCAAAGAAAAGTAGCTGTAGGGAATTCCTTTGTTTGTGAGAACTTGGGAGCACATTGTTCTAATTGAGAACCCAATATTGTGTTTTCCATTTATAGTTGGAAGGTAAGAAAAACAGTTACAAGACAGATGGATGAAAACCAACAAAACGTTACTGTCTTTCTGGCCAATCTCAGAATCGAAAAAAGCTTAGGATAATATTATCATACTGTGTCTTTATGGAGGGGCCAATTGTTGTCTATCAGTGAATATGAACAATGGATATTATTTCCTTATGCAGAGGCAAAATGGCCTTCAAATTTTGACCCAAATTTGAACTCTGAAATCTCTCAATCATAATTTTTTTTATTTATATTCATATATTTGTTTGATACAATCAAACCAAAAAGAGTCAATACACAAATGGTTTAGCATATTTTTCAAATTAAGATTCATCCTTATGACTGGTTTGCATAAATAGAGGATGGAAGCATAACCATAAAATAAAGAGAATACTTCTTTTAAGGAAAGAATCTCTTAAATTTCTAGTAAACCTGTGGGCATTTCATTTCCATCATTGGTAATTTCCTTATGCAGGGAAACATTCTTTTACTCCCCACTAAAGGAAACAAAAAAGAGGAAAATGAAAAAAAATGTACATGATTTTGGTTCTTTCTAATGTCTCTATTTTACAAGATTGATTGTATACTACAAATGCCATACA
>JAOANK020000005.1:1108927-1122196 GCA_026257165.2 Telfairia occidentalis
AAAAAAATGTACATGATTTTGGTTCTTTCTAATGTCTCTATTTTACAAGATTGATTGTATACTACAAATGCCATACATCTCTCATAGATCATTCAAACGGGAAATGAGATCGGTGAAGATATCATCTCTGCAATGAATAGTAAGACCACCCATTGAATGATGGTAACCAAATTCTTCTTCAGTCTGATAAAGCAACTCTTGAAAACATGGTTGATTCAAGTAAGTAACTGGGATCACGAACCGCTTCTTTTGGCTCTCTCCAACATATACTGCACAATAGCCTTTAGGAATTGCTGAAACTTCTTGGTTTCTTTTAAGAAGATGGCGAAGCCCCATGTTGTATGGTATAATCAGTATACTCAGAGGAACAAGAAGACTACAGAACACGTTTTCGCGCGAAATTTTTTTTCTTTCGAATTGGAATGTGAAGACTTGTAGTTGCTTCTGAACCATATCAAATGTGTACTTATATAGATCATAAAGAGGCCTTCTCAAAACTATTGGATGGGGCCTAGTAGAAGACATTAACTTACAAGGCCTCACATGCTTTGTCTTCCAATTATTACAATCCAGCCAATGATGTTGATAAATTCAAGGACTTGCACCTTTCAGTGAAGAAACCTATCAAGACCCCATTTGGCTCTCAAGAAAAAGACTTCTGAAAATAGTGATAAGAAACTGTGGGCAGCCAAAGACAAGCCTTGGACATCCCACATTTTGCTTACACTATGCCCTATGACACAGCTTATGGGTGTGATTTCATTAAATGGAGGAAATACTGCATCTTGCAGAATATGAAGATAAGCCTAAGCTTATTGCTCAACCGACAAAAACATAAACAAAATTTGAGTTAAGAGACCATTTTCTGGAGCAGTATTTTCTTTGACAAGTCAACATGATTCAAAGATGTCTAATGTTGCTCAATAATTTTCGCAAAAGTGAAAGCAGCTGATATGATTATCCTGAACAAAGTAAAACCATCCACTGACTGAGGTATACAACTTCTGGTTTGTAAAGCTGTCATTCTAGCCCATCTCAGAATTGAGAAAAGAATATGGTTATTTGGCCGTACTGTGTACTTTTGGAGGGTAAATCATGGTCTACCATTGATTATGAACAATAGATATTATATCCTTACGCAGAGACGAAATAGCCTTCGAATTTTGATCCAAATTTGAAATATGAAATATCCCAATCATTTTTGTTTATTTATTTATATCCTGACAAATGCTTGTTAGATGCAACCAAACCAAAAGAGTAAGCATAAATGGTTTATTAGCTATAACAACTTAGACTCTTGAAATTAATATTCATGCATATTGCATATAACTGGTTTTGCACAAATAGAAAAGTGAAGCATAACCATAAAATAAAGAGAAAACTTTCTGATAAAATGAACCTCTTCATTTTCATCACTGGTAATTTCCTTATACAGGGAAACATTCTTTTACTCCCTGCTGAAGGAAACAAAAAAGGAGGAAAATGAGAAAAAGTGTACATGGTTAAGGTTATTTCTACTGTCTCTACTCTACAAGAATGATTGTATACTATAGATATCAGTGCATCTCTCATAGATCTTTTAAATGGGAGATGAGATCAGTGAAGACGTCGTCTTTGCAATGTATAGTAAGACCGCCCATGGGATGATGGTAACCAAATTCTTCTTCAGTCTGACAAAGCAAGTCTTGAAAGCATGGCTCATTCAAGTAAGTTACTGGGATCACAAACCGCTTTTTCTGGTTCTCTCCAACATAGACTGCACAATAGCCCTTGGGAATTGATGAAACTCCTTGGTTTCTTTTAAAAAGTTGGCGAAGCCCCATGTTGTACGGTATAATCAGTATACTTGGAGCAGCTAGAGGATTGCAGAATGTGCTTTTGTGAGAAGAAGCTTTCTTTTGAATGAGAATATGAAGACTTGTGGTTGTCTCTAAACCATATCAAATGTGTATTTATATAAATAATGATGCATTTTCAAAACCATAGGATGGGGCCTAGTAGAAGACATGAACTTATGAGGCATCACATGGTTTGTCTTACAATTATGACAATACAGCCGGTGATGCTGTTAAATACCTTGTCTTGTATTTTCTGTGAAAAAGCCATTTCAAGGCTCCATTTAGCTCTAAAGAAAAAGACTTCTGTAGATGGTGATCAGAAACTGCGGGCTAGTTATAGCAAAGGACAAGCCTTGGACATCCCACATTTTCTTCAACTTTCCTTACAATATTGCACAGTTTATGGATATATTTTCATTAAATGAAAGAAATGCTACATCTTGCAGATTATAAATTCTAGCCTGCGCTTACTGCTCAACTGACAAATACTTGAACAAAATTTGAGTTAAGATTTATGGAGCATCTTTTGCTATGACAAGTCAACATGATTCAAATATTTCCAATGTTGCTGAATAACTTTCTCAAAAGTGATAGCAGCTAATATAATTGTCCTAAACATAGTCAAATTGCTTGCCGACTGAGACGGCTAAATGGAAGAGACGCTTCGAATCGACAGTAAAATCTATATTGACAACTTAAGTTCAAGGTGATATTGCTATTTAGGTTGTTAGCACAATTTCTGCTTTGTAAAGTTGTCCTCCTGGCCAGGCTTAGAATTGAGAAAATCATATGGTTATTTGGCCATCCTGTGTCCTTTTGGAGTGTTAATTATGGCCTACCATGGATTATATCCCTGTGTAGAGATAAAATGACCAATGAATTTTGACCCACATTTGAAATATGAAGTCTCCTAATCATTTTTTCTTTTTAAATTTATAGCCTTAGAAATGCTTGTTTGAGCAACCAAACCAAAAAGAGTCAATACAAATGGTTTAGCATCTTTTTAGTTACAACAACTCAGCCTCTGCAAAATTGAGATTATGACTGGTTTGCAAACATAGAGAAGAGAAGCATAACTATAAAATAAAGAGAATACTTTTTAAAGGAATGAAACTCTTCAATTTCCAGTAAAGTTGTAACCATTTCATTTTCATCATCTGTAATTTCCTTATGCTGAGGAAACATTTTTACTCCCCACAGAAGGAAACAAAAAAGAGAGGAGGAAAATGAAAAAAAGTGTACATGATTTTGGTTAGTTCTAATGTCCCTATTCTACAAGATTAATTGTACAGTACAAATGTAAGTGCATCTCTCATAAATCATTCAAACGAGAGATGAGATCAGTGAAGATATCATCTCTGCAATGAATAGTAAGACCACCCATGGGATGATGGTAACCAAATTCTTCTTCAGTCTGACAAAGCAACTCTTGAAAACATGGTTGATTCAAGTAAGTAATCGGAATCACGAACCGCTTCTTCTGGCTCTCTCCAACATAGACTGCACAATAGCCCTTGGGAATTGCTGAAACTCCTTGGTTTCTCTTAAGAAGTTGGCGAAACCCCATGTTGTGAAGACTTAGAGCAACAAGAAGATCTTAGAACAAGTTTTCTGAGAGAAGAAAGTTTCTTTCTAATGGGAATGTGAAGACTTGTGATTGCTTCTAAACCATCAAATGTGTATTTATATAAATGATAACGGAGGTCTTCTCATAACTATTAGATGGGGTCCAGCAGGAGACATGAACTTATGGGGCATCATTCATCAAATGGTTTGTCTTCCAATTATTGTAATCCAGCCAGTGATGTTGGTAAATACGTAGTCTTGCATTTGCAATGAAGAACCCAAATACAAGACCCCATTTAGCTCTTAAGGAAAAGACTTCTGATAATGGTGATTAGAAACCGTAGGCCAATTTTAGCCAAGGACAAGCCTGGACATCACACATTTTGCTTCCACTTTGCTTAGATTACACAGATTATGAGATTGCATGAAATGGATGAAATACTATTTGTGGAGCCCAAATCATCCAGTATAATGATTTGTGAAAGATTCATTGTAGATGTTCGAAAAATAGTGTCGAGACGCTGCTTGACGAGCACGTTGAGCTGCTTAGAGAGCAAGTTGAGCTACTTGGTGAGCAAGTCTTGTGGGCTATTTGTTGAGCAAGTTGAGCTACTTGGTGAGCAAATATTTTCACCTTTAAAAAGTCTTGAGAATGCTCATTTGTGGGTGTGGTCTTGTTCACGAAAGTGTGTGTGTTTAAAGAGTTTGTAAGAGTACTCTTTTATTTGGTTTTTCCAATCAAGAATACTAAGAGTCGAGATTGTACGGTGAGAGGTGATCCGTGAGAGATTTCATTGTATTCTTCAATATTAGTGGAACTTAAAATATTTGAAATTTAAAATATTTCATGATTTTTTTTTATTAAAATTATAGTCTAAATTATTTACTTGAAATAAAAAAAAAAGTTTTTATAAATACTTTTTTCATATTTTTTGGAAAAAATAACTCAACAAGTCAATAAATACGATCTTCCAAATTTCCTTCAATTTCAAAGGTTGTTTCCCACGTGCCCCGCACGTGCAGTAGGGTTTATGATCTTCTTCTTCCTCCGTCTAAACCCTTCTCTGGGCTCTGAGCTCCTGAAATGGCTGCTAAAATTGGATTTCTTCCAATCCCAACAGTGACCATGAAAGGGATTATTCTCTCTCTAAAATCATAATTCCAAAATCTATCTAAACCCTAATTCGCCCTACATGAGGATGCGGTTCTTCTCTTCAGGAATCTTCTCGCTTTCGTTTCTCTGTTCTCCTTCAGCTTCTTTTCCACCTCGTGCCTTCTTGCTTCAGTTTTCTCAGCTTTCAACTTCTTGTTCGAGCATTTACTCTTACCATTCCTCATCTTCTTCGAGGCGGCACGATGAAGAGTCTCGAAATGTGAGGGTTTCCGTCTGGTGGGACTTCGAGAATTGCAATATTCCTGCAGGCGTTAATGTGTTTAAGGTCGCCCATTTAATCACTGCGGCTGTCAGGGCCAATGGGATCAAAGGTCCGGTTCAGATTACTGCTTTTGGTGACATTTTGCAGCTCTCAAGGACGAACCAGGAGGCTCTCTCTTCTACTGGGATTAGCCTTAACCACATTCCTCATGGTGTGTTCTTCAATCTAATGGATTTTTTTTTTAATTAAATCAAATCTGGAGATAATTGTTGTCTGCAAATCAGTGTTTGCTGTCTGATTAAAGATCTTAAGATCATCGTAACATCCCGATGGAGGATTAGCAGCAAGTCTCCGCTTTTCATGCAAAGAAATAGTTCTTAAGATTATTTTTAAAGATATGTATTGACTTTGTTTAGTAATTCTTGGTTTAATTCTTTTAGTTTTTTAGTTACATGGTGGTTAATTCTTATGTAAATAGTGATTTTCGGCTCTTGTATTCATATATGATCAGAACCAATTCCAGTTATGAGTAAAGATTTTCTTTGAGGATTCTTTGAGAGTTCTTAAACTATACTGTTGTTCCTCAAAATGTTGAAGTTGATGCATATCTCCATAATAGTATGATTAGAAGTATATATAAAGTTATATAGGTTGTATAAGCATATATACTCGTACACTCCTCTTTGGTCTCTACCTGTCCAACACAATCTCTAGCATTTACAGAAAAACTTGTACCCATCAATCACAACGATCTTGAAGCAGTTATGAGCTAACACTCGAGTGCTTCTCATTATGGTTTCATGCTGCCAATGCTCAGGTAATGTTGGATGGATAGAAACGCTAATGTGGAATGTTCAGAGAATCAGAAATCAATCACTATTTAGATTGATTTTGGTAACAGAATTCAATGACCGTGCCAAAGTTTTCAGATTTATTTGAGTGATTAAGCTAATGTAATGTAATTTACTTGAAAATTTGTAATTGATATGTTCTTGGTAAAAATTTTAGAAAATGTTCACCTTGTAATATTTTTCCAATGCAGGTGGGAAAAACAGTGCTGATAGGTCTCTTCTTGTAGATCTTATGTATTGGGTTTCTCAAAATCCTCCACCAGCACATCTTTTTCTAATTTCTGGTGACAGGGACTTCGCCAGTATTTTGCACCGCTTAAGAATGAATAATTATAATGTGCTGCTAGCAAGCCCTGAAAGTGCTCCTGGTGTTTTATGCAGTGCTGCAAGCATCATGTGGCATTGGAATGCTTTGATTAGTGGGGAAAATCTAGTTGGCAAGCATTTTAATCAACCACCCGATGGTCCTTACGGTTCTTGGTATGGCCATTATAAGGTTCCTCTTGAAGACCCTTTTCCAGTTAATGAGCAACCATCTTCTTTACGAGCCGAGGAGGTTTCTGCGCTCAGTTCAGATCCTAAGCCTCGTCCCATTCCAAAGACAGTCATTAGGCAAATACGACACATTTTGAAATTGTATCCCAAAGGAATCTCCATTACCGAACTCCGCTCAGAGTTGGGAAAGAGTAATATATCTATGGATAGGGAGTTTTATGGTTACAAAAAGTTTTCTCGCTTTCTTTTGTCAATGCCACACATTTTAAAGGTTCAAACAAATGGTGAGTGCCAATTTATTGTGCGTCTTGTCACTCCAAGGGCCATAGAGCCATTAGAGTCTAGGAAAGGTACATCTGGCGATGGCACTGAAGAGCAGGGCCCTAATGTGAAAGCAAAGTTAAACAATAATGGTTCTCGGACAGAACCGATGGGTGTACCAGTCCTTCCATCCACCGAACTAAATGCCCAAGACAGACCATTGAAGGTGCAACAGTCTTCTGAATTAGGAAAGTCTCTTGGTGAAGCTACAGAAGGGGAACCATCAATACGCCCGATTTCTGAGCCACATGTTATAGAAGATTCAAAGCAGACTAGTAAATGCAGTAATATGACTCCTTCAATTGAACAGCATTCTGAGGCCAACACAGGATTTTTCAGAAGAATATGGAGAAGCCTTTTAGGTAGTAATGACCATAATTCTGAGAATGGAAGTCATTATATTTCTGAGAAGTGTTCTACATCAGATAGTGCTTCTAAGCAGAAAAGTTGTAGTGGCCTTGTGACAACTTATTCTAGTAACAGCCTTGGAGAGGCAGAAATTGAAGGAAAAACTGTGAAGCCAATTAGTCAAGATGCTAGTTCAGTGCATCCAGTTTCATTTTCACCTGATCGTGAGTCTGCAAAGCTTCAGAAAACAGCTATAGTTGCTAGTACATATGATGGTAAATCTAGTTCTAATCCCAGATTACTTGGTAGCATTAGAAAATGGTTCAAGTTTTGGAGAAATGATACTGAGGGTGGTACAGTTAGAGATGAATGCTGTGAACAGAACCAGTTAAGAAATCATTCTGGGAAACATCATCTTCTTTCCTGCAATTCTTTTTGGCAGGACATGCAATCGTTTATGGAAACACCTAAAGGAGTTGAGCTCATTTCTCGGTCAAAAACCAGGTTTGACATTGTTTATCTTTATGTTTCTATACATTCTTTGCATTGTCAATAATTGAACTGTTGGCTTTCTGCCCAATATGGCTTGTATGGACTTTTCCCCAATGGCCAATTCTGTTCAGCTTCTCATAATTAAAATTTTCTTAGGATAATTTTTCAATCTCAATGAGCGGTATAGATCAAGCTTATGAAATACTTTTATGCCTTTGTATGATATTGCTGGATTTACAATGCCTAATTGTTTTTTTCTGGTCTGACTTGCTTCAGGTCAGAGATGGCTCAAAATCTTCTAAAGGAAGGACCTTCAGTTCTTAAATCTCTAAGCATTAGTGATCTCTTCGACTTCTTGGAACTGTTAATATCAGATAAGAAATGGGTGGAGGAATGCCCCTCTGAAACAGATCCTTTTAAACTCACTCTCTCTACTGCTAGGAAAAGCTCTTGCACGAAATCGTTGCATCGTTCAAATGGTTTGACATCAATCTTTCTGAACAGAGTGTCACAGCCCAGCTTACAGGGCCCACCAGAACATGATTCAGATTCAGATAAGAAAAATGAAAATGTTTCTCGAGCTGGAGTGTCTACGACTATGACTAAAAGCAAGTTTCCAGAGAGGACAAGAAGCGAGATATTAGGTGACTGTCAAAAGCTTGTCAACGAGATATTGAGCGAACACCCAGAAGGATATAATATGGGATCCTTCAGAAGACTGTTTCTCGAGAAGTACGGGTATCATCTTGATCTGCAGAAGCTTGGTTACCAAAAGCTGGCATCCTTGCTACAAATAATACCTGGAGTGACAATAGTAGCCACTTTTATAGTTCCCACCAGTAAGGCCCCAAAGGTTTCAAACCTGGAAACCGTTCTTCCTAGTGATCAGGAGGAAAAGGCGTCCTCTGTTGTAGCAAACTCTGATAATGAATCATCTAACCCGCCTAGAAAAGATGATGATTTAGAGTCAACATGGGAAGAATTAGGTCCAGCCTGCACAGGTTGCAGCAGAAACGAAGAAGAATCGTCATTGAGTGGAGAAACAATGGAAGTGGCAGAGAAACGACCAAAAGTTGATTATGAACCTGTTCTTTCAGAGGATGAATTAACGGAATCTGATGGTGAGTCTTGCCCTGCTACACTGAGATCAGAAGAGCAAGCAAAGCCACAAACAAATGAGGAAGAAAGCTCATTATTACAGATCCTTGATTCATGGTATAGCAGCAAAGAAGATAACAGTAGGAAAGACAAGTCAGAAAACACCGACGAGATGATCGATTGTTCCGAAAATAGTTTGAAGCTTTCGAGTTTAGCTAACAAAAGTGAAGCAAATATAGGAAGCTTTGCTAGAAAGCAAAGACATCAAAAGAGCTATTCTTTTGTTTCAGACACGGATGAAAATGACAAGGAAAAGCTGATTGATGGGATTTTAGGTACCTTGAAGAAATCGAGCGAGTCGCGGATACAGAACTGAATCGATTCTGAGCACGAAAGAGAATAGAGAAACATAACACTCAGGTTGTATTTTTTGAATTGGAGTATTCATAATGCTGCATCGAATCGTTGAGTAAATTTTTTCCTAAGGGAAATAAGTAGTTGGCATTTCAGATTTGGAATACAGAATAAATCTTAGTTGTTTAGAATGGGTTGGCCTTATATGTTACACTGTCATTCTCTTTCTCTAATCCTCCAAATTTACAAGCAATTCTTTTGTATCTAACCTTACTTTGATGGCTTAGATTTTGAAGCTCGCTCTAATTACTTTTTCTGTCTGGTAAAGACTTGAATTCATTCTCCATTTTACTGATATATGTGAATAGAAATTTTGATGTGTTGATTTTTTAATTTCTTGTTTAGAATATGGTTTAGACCATTGTTTTATAAATAGTTGGCAACTTCTCATGTGTATTACACATGATTTGTTCAATTAGTTTATAAACTCTTTTCATTTTCTTTTTATAGGAATGATGTGAATGAATAATATTCCTTTCTAATTTTAGTTCCCTTTATTACTTAAAAGAAATATGGATACAAACACGGTGATACAATCCAGGACACAGACATGGCAATGATACATTTATTAAATTATATATTTTTAAAGATATATATAATTTTTATGTAAGAAAAAAAAAATAAAGTCCATGAGTTTTATATTCTTAAAAAAATGAGTTTAATGTCTCTCAAATTTTGTTATTTATAATGCTTTAAATTATATTGGTTTAAACTTTGAATATAATATGAGATTATATGGAGTTTATATATATATTTTAAAATGAGAGGGTCGAATTTAATTGAATGAGATTTTAAATGCATTGAAATATAATATTCAAATTAAGTAATATTAATTATCAATCTCTTCTGGCTATTGTATTTGGTATTAATTTATTAGGTAAAAAAATGACTGTAGTTTGATATTATCATCATCATCATACAATTCCTTGGATACAAGAATAAAATAGTTAATAATTTGGAACTTAAAATATTTAATGAATATTTTTTCTTTATTCAAATTATAGTCTATTATTTGATTGAAATAAGAAGATAGTTTATATATATATATTCTATATTTTATGGAAAAAATAAGTCAATAAATAGCATTTTTAAGAAATAAAAACTTTGAAAATTTATTATTAGAAAAAAAAATGAGGTTGTACCACTATTTAAAATTCTACGTTTCTAAACTTTCAAGTTTATTTCATATTGGTGCTTAAATTTTTAAAATACATTTTATTTTAATTTTTAAATAACAATCATTTTGATATTTATTATGATTTTATGGTCAATTTTTAAACAAATAAATGACGTGATATATATTAAGGTGGTGATGTACAGATGTTGAAGTCATGTAAGTTAATTAAGGTGTAGACATTGTGTGAGACGAAAATTGATAGCAATAATCAAAATATATTTTTTAATTTAAGGACCAAAATTGATATCTTAAAAAACTTGAGACTAAAATAAAATTTATACCAATTACATTTATTTTATTGTGGTTTTACTCTTGTCATGTTCAATAAATATTAATATATATATAGTTAATTCGAATATATCTTAGTACATAAAATATTTATTATCATAAAAACCGTCAATTGCTCCATCCCTCATTTCGATTTCGTAATTGTTAAACTAAAAACAGATAATAGAGAAAATATAGACACAATAACCTATTTTTATATATACTAATTACACCTATTAGTCAATTTAATACAATAAAAGGGTTCTAATGAAACCTCAACATATCTATGGTGTTTTTCTGCGATAAAAGAAATATTATTATTTTTGGACAAAGATTTTGGTATTTTTTCTTTTCTTTTTCGAGGAAATACAAAGATTTTGGTCTTTAGCTTTTTTTTTTTTTTTTTAATTGGTCTTTACTATCTTTATAACATATGGTCAAATGGGTCAACAATAAACATACATATAGATCATGTCACACAATGTTCTCTCCAACCATCTCTTTGAACAAAATTGCTTAAATTTTCATGGCAACCCAACAATGAATGCCAAAATTAGCAAAGTTGACTTTTTTCCATTCTGGGGTTGGACAAGAAGTGAAAAGGAAGGTGAAACTAACTATAATTCAGCAAAAATCCCCCTTAAATTCCTTGGATTCAGATGAACCCTCAATTAGCGCCCGAAATTTCAGCCCCCTCTAAAATTTACCCAATCCAAAGTTAGTCCCAAGGGAGAGAAACTAGCAGCTCCTGAAACTCTTTCACTTACCCAATGTCCTCTCTCTCTTTGTATATATATAAACAAATCAGTTGCTGAGGAATTGTCAACAATGTGGCTTCATAAAGGAAACAGTGTTAATGGCGGGAAAAAGTTTGGAGGAGGAAATGGGCTGGTGGCTGTTTGTATAGACAGGGAAAAAGGAAGTCAAAATGCTCTCAGATGGGCCGCCGATCAACTGCTCGGAAAGGGCCAAACTGTTATTTTAATCCATGTGGTTCATAGACCTTCCAGTGCCGCTGCTTCTTTAATTGGGGAAGCCATTGTTTGTAATGGCGATGGCCATTTGACGGGTGAATCCCCTCGTAAACAGCAATTGGAGATGCAAACTAAAGACATTTTTCTCACATTCCGTTGCTATTGTACTCGCAAGGACGTGAGTCTCTGTCTCATCATTTCGTTCTGATTGTGGTTGTTGAGATGTGAAACGAATTAGGGTTTTTTCTTTTTTTTTTTGGTTAATTCTTGTTCTTGTTTTCTCCCATGGTGAAGATTCAATGCCTTGATGTTATATTGGAAGACACAGACGTGGTGAAAGCATTGACGGAATATGTCTCCTATGCTGCAATCGACAATTTGGTGCTTGGGGCTCCATCGAAACATGGATTTATGAGGTACTCATCTTCATCAATTTATCTCTGGTTGAGTATTTTCAATTCCTGAAAAGCTTAAAAAACACTTTTGGTCCTATACTTTAGTTGAAGTAGTGATTTACTCCTTGAACTTTGATACGTAAAGATTTAGTCTCTGTAATCTCAAATTTGTAACAATTTAATCTCTGAACTTTAGTACATTACAATTTAGTCTTTGTACTCTCAAATTTGTAATACCAGAATTTTTTTTTATCAAAATGAAGCATCTATTTTTATTATGAAACGATTTAATCTTTAAAGTTTATAAACATTTTTGGTGTAATCAATTTATCGATTCGTATATGTTAGAAATCCTATTAAATTTTAACAACATTTTTCACGATTGAGACTAAACTATTTTAAAATTGAAAGTACAAAGACTAAATTGTTGCATATTAAAGTTCAAAAATTAAATTGTTACACATTTGAAAATATAGAGGCTAAATTGTTACTCCATGCAAAAGTACAAGGACGAAAAATATTTTTTAACCTTCTCATTATTGAAAAATGTGAATTCCCATCTCAAATTCGCTCAAGATCTTATGAATCTACGATGGGTAATTTCGATTTCTATTGCAGGTTTAAGTCGTCGAGCATGGGTAGCAATGTGTCAAAAGGGGCACCGGATTTCTGCACTGTATATGTCATCTCAAAGGGGAAGGTGTCTTCAGTGAGAAATGCTTCTCGCCCTGCTCCCTTTACTTCCCCTCTACTAGACTACATGCAGAAGTCTAGTCAGCCCACCGCAAAGGCATCGATCACTCCTCGACATAAGTTTAATTTAAGAGGTTTGTTCTTCATGCTCAACTAAATTCTAAGAGTTTTGTGTAAGTTATATGAAGTAGTTCTATTATGATAGATTTTCAAATCTGTTTTTTGAATTGTTCTGTATGGTGATTTGGGTTTTTCCCATTAACACAACCTTCACATAACTGCTAACTTTGGATACTTTTGTGGTTTTGTCAAAGCACCATTAGTTCAAGGATGAAGTTGTAACAATCAACTAATTCAAGGCCTGAATGAAGATAAATGATTTTAACCATCAACATTTTTTACAGCATGCATTTATGTTTTGATTTTATGGAGTTATGGACAATGGGACTGGTAATAATTTTTTGTCTGCAGACAGGACATCGTTCAAGCCTCGCAGTTTACAGGATGAAACAGTCAAGTAAGTTGTTCTAAATTAAATTACAGCGTGCCATGGAATTTTGGAAGTTGGCGGACTTGCATAGACTTTCTTTTTAAATTGATTCTTACATAGTGATTGGAATCAGGTCACCTTTCTCTCATGGAGGAGAGAGAATTTCTATTTCCAAATGCAGTGGAGGGTTCTCTGAATCAGAATCTGACATATCCTTTATAAGCTCCGGCAGGCCGAGCACGGATCGTACATCTTCTGTTGCATTTGACTATTCTGATTCAGGCCCACCACGACTTTCAACCAGCTCAGACCATAGCTTTGCATCTCTACCGTTTAAACCGAAATGGACAGACCTCAGTAATCTCAATGATTTCTCATCAGTTTCAGATGAGAGCTGCAGGACATCATGTTCCTGGTCATCACAGAACTTGGTCAGTACATATTATGAATGGTTGTGGATGAAACTTTGATTTT
>JAOANK020000005.1:1122288-1132335 GCA_026257165.2 Telfairia occidentalis
CAGGACATCATGTTCCTGGTCATCACAGAACTTGGTCAGTACATATTATGAATGGTTGTGGATGAAACTTTGATTTTTACAGATAGTTCACAGATAGATTTCACAAATATATTGATTAAAATGGATGAATCAAAATGTTGGGAGAATATATTGGACTTCAAAATTAAAATATCTTTGTTACATCACATTACTCGTATTGATTATATTATATGATGCCAGTTGTTGATATTTTTCAATAATTGATAAAATTTTGATAATTTACTCATATTGATGACAAATGTTATAATTACGAAATTAGGGAAACATACGATACTTTATTCATGATTTACAAGCTTTTTTTATTAGAGAAAGAGAGAGAGAGAACATATATATATGTTTGATTTTTTCTGCTCATATCTAATGTCGATGTGAAGATATGAACAAATGTGGTCAAAATTTTTGTCTCACTCAGGATGAAGCAGAACTTGAAATGAGGAGGCTGAAGCTAGAGCTTAAACAAACTATGGAGATGTACAGTACAGCATGTAGAGAAGCACTAACAGCCAAGCAGAAGGTATATGTACAGTCATTCGTCCATTGTCAAGATTCAACCTGGGGTTATATTAAAAGTTTTCCCATAGGCAATGGAACTAAATAATTGGAGACGTGAAGAAGAACAAAAACTAGAAGAGGCACGACTTGCACAAGAAGCAGCAATGGCTATTGCAGAGCAGGAGAGAGCGAGATGCAAAGCAGCAATGGAAGCAGCTGATGCAGCTAAGAGGATTGCAGAGTTGGAATCACGTAAAAGAGCAAATCTAGAGATGAAAGCCCTTAAAGAAGTAGACGAAATGCAGCGAGCTTTGAAAAATCTTGCTCAGAGTGACATCAGATACAGGAGATATACAATTGACGAGGTTGAAGCAGCAACAGAACATTTTGCACCATCTCGGAAGATTGGGGAAGGAGGTTATGGACCTGTCTTTCATTGCCGTCTTGATCACACATCGGTTGCAGTCAAGGTTTTGCGTCCTGATGCATCTCAAGGAAGGACACAGTTTCAGCAAGAGGTGAGGAACTTAGAACTGTTAGTTAAAGAAAAATTTTGAGACCATGTTTAAGTGCAAATGATTTAGTTAGATATTGTAAATGCAGATTGATATATTGAGTTGCATAAGGCATCCCAACATGGTACTTCTTCTAGGAGCATGCCCGGAATATGGCATTCTAGTGTATGAGTACATGTCTAATGGAAGTTTGGAGGATCGACTCTTCCGAAAGGGGAACACCCCTGTTATTTCTTGGCAATTGAGGTTTCGAATTGCTGCAGAGATTGCTACTGGCCTTCTGTTCCTCCACCAGACAAAGCCAGAGCCATTGGTGCACCGTGACCTAAAGCCAGCTAACATATTGCTAGACCACAACTATGTTAGCAAGATAAGTGACGTTGGTTTGGCAAGACTTGTACCTGCCGTGGCTGAAAATGTAACACAGTGCTACATGACTTCGGCTGCTGGAACTTTCTGCTATATTGACCCCGAATATCAGCAAACTGGAATGCTTGGTGTAAAATCTGATGTGTATTCGCTAGGTATCATGCTTCTTCAACTACTTACAGCCAAGCCACCCATGGGGTTGGCTCACCATGTTGCTCGCTCTATCGAGAAGGGCACTTTTGGGGACATGCTGGACCCGGCTGTGCTTGATTGGCCGGTGGAACAAGCACTCTGCTTCGCAAAATTAGCACTCCAGTGTGCAGAACTTAGAAGAAAAGACAGACCCGATCTTGGCACTGTCGTGTTGCCAGAACTTAATAAATTGAGAGAATTTGGTGATGAGAAAATGGACCACATGGTGTCAAGGGATAGTAGTGGATCTTTGAGTGGCCTTAGCCATGCCTCAATCGAGCAGGTTAGTATGAAGGACACCATGCAATAGTGTATTTGGATATGCATTAAAATGATAATAGTTGTTGGATATAGTAAGGTAGGTTTCTATTTGGTTTCTTAAAACTTAATTTTTGCCTCCATTTGGTCACTGAACTGCTGGGTTGTTGCAGTTAAATCCTTTTTGTAAAAAAATATTCACTCTTTCGCTGACCCTCTAACCGAAATGAAATTCACATTACTAATAGGTTTTAAGGACAAGATCTAATATTGACCATCTAGTAATTTAAGGATCATATAAAATGGAAAACAATAGAAAGGATCCAATTTTGACTGAGTAATAATTATTCAAGGATCAAGCAAAATAATAGAAATTTGAGGACTAAATTTGTTTGTATATGCAAGTTATGAGACCAAAAACTGCCAAAAATTAATTATTTTTGAAAAATGTTAATTGCAGGATGTTATGAGCGATCCGCAACTACTGGTGACTTCAGAAAGTTAAAAGAGCCAATCTAGTGCATCATTGCAGGCAGGAGGAGAATGAGGTAAAAATTATTGGTTGATGCTCAGAGGCTGCAGAGAAATATAAATGAGCTTATGACCATTGTAGGATTGATGCAGGATACCATATTGCTAACACAAACCACCACCACCTCTTGGCCTCTTGACCTAACCGAGGTGCAGAGTGGGATGTGAAGGGTGTTAAGTTACATGTACATAAAAATAATAGTTAATTATACCTTTTCTTGCTACTACTCTCAGCCCATTCTCCATAGCAAAATGATTGCTTAGTATCTACACTATGATGTTTCTTCAAATGATGTGTATACACATGGAGAGTGAGAGCTGTTCTTCTTTCTCGAGCTTCCTTGTAATTTTGCTTCTTTAATGAAAAAGAAAAAACTAAAATGAAGGAGTAAGGGTGTGTTCGAGAGTGATGTTGACATGCTCAAAATCACTTGTCATGACAAAATTTAGGTGATTGATCTAAATTTTAGGCTCCCAAACATATCCTAAATTTATTTATGCCCTCAAATGAAAAAAGAGATTGTAGCTCAGAGGTCATCGTGATGTAGCTTTTGTAGCTTGTTTTTGGTGGTCATCTCCTTCCTAACTTCACTCTCAAGAAGTTTTTCTCATCTTTAATTTTTTGTACATACCTTTGTTCTTTACAGTTTACATGGACCTTCCTTTCATTATGTAGACCAACACCAAACAATTATTTTGTGTCTCAATTTCACTTTATAGAGTTTGACTATGGAAAGAAATACTAGACCAAATATAGTATTGTAAGGTGCATAACTTCCACCTGAAAACTAAAAGATTGAGTAATGTGATTTTAGGGTTACGACAGAAAATTACAAAAAAAAAAAAAAAAGACTTTCTTGACCCCTTAAATATCTGTCGTATGCTTTTATAGAATATGTTTATCAACTCTTTTTTGAATCTGGGATGACCTCCATAATCTATTCTAATGTAAACAAATATTAAGACTAACGAAGAAATTAGTTTTAGCAGGATATGTGTCCATGGTCTTTGGATGCAGTACATGTTGCAGCACATCTTGGTTATATTAGCAAGGAAAGTAGAAGAAGAATGTCATTATGAGGATCTCAGGTTTTAGATTTCAATATTTTATGAGTTGAAATGGTGAGATATGAGAGTTCAGGATCAGAATCAGATAAATGTCACTCAATTATTCTTTTATATTTAATTGAAGTTCATATAGAGAGCTATTTCTAGAAACTTATATCTGTATGCAATGTTCACTAAATTAATAAAAAATCAGATTACAACCACCTTGATTTTATGGCTGATGAATTGAAAAAATAGGAAGAACACTCTGTAAAAGACTCGTACTCTAAAGGTTATCAGTTAATACAAGATCGTCTCTTTAGCTTCTCCTTTTTCCTCTTAGCTTTCTAGTTAGATAAACGTTTTGATTCATTAATTGCAATAACAATGGCAGCAAATCTGTGAGGACCCAAAATCTTTAATAACAAAGCAGTAATAGGATCCCCCAACTAACATTTTGTGTAAGAGTAAGACTTTTTGTCAACTCTCAAGTAAACAAACTTCCAACTTCTCTCACTGTTCGTACCTGACTTTTCCAATCCTTTAAATGCTTATGCTTTCTAACCTATGTGGGATCTAATGAAAGTAAAAGAAAATCTTAAATGTCTCAGCTTTGTCCCCAAATACTGACATGGTTCTTGGTTTATTATTATCTTTTTTTGTTATTATTTATTATTATTATTATTTTTAATTTTAAGAGAAATAGAACTTTTCATTGATGAAATGAAGAAAATACAGAAAAGTGGCATTGGTATGAAGAAATAAAAAACTACAACATAAGTTGAATTACAACACCCTGAAAACCTAAAGAGATCGAGCTTAAGAACAACTTAATGCATCTAACTCTACTAAACAAAAGGCAAAAGCATATGAAAGTCTATATCTTGACAATATCATCTTCACTTCTCCATAAAGAGGAATTTGAATTCTTCTAGTTTACGCCAAAACTAGAGACTTTCGAACACTTCAAATTAAACAAGGTAACATGACATGGTTTTTGGTTTATAATCTTGTACATCAAGGACATTAGGCTTAACCTATTTTGACCTTTTCTTTTTTCTCATTTTTCACTATTTTCTACTTTCTTTCTCAGGAATAATGAAGACCTTCACAACCGTCTTTTCCTCACGGTATGACAATAGATCTATTCTCCATTTTTAGAAATTAATACTTCACTTGCTGTACATTCATAAAGCCGATTTGACATAGATGATTTTACTTGTTAAATTCAGGATTTTGCTATAGAAACACTAAGTCCAAACCTCCATGTGCATGCATGCGTTCTCAAAGCTTTATTAGTTGGTTGTATAAATGTATCAACAGATTTTTTAACCTACTAATAACAGCAACAACTCTATCAACTCACACTTAATATGAGAAGACTAACTGATACAAATAGTGAGCTGTCTTAACATTCATCTGAAGCCAATGGATATGGCTGAATAGACATTGAGCTTTGGCTTTGAGAGGAAGAAATCTGGAAGCAGAAAGTGGTTTAGTAAAAACATCAACAACCTGCGCAAATACTGGAAGATGACAAGCGATGAGGTTTTTCTTTAGAACTAAATCCTGGAAAAATTAGATGTTAATTTCAACATGTTTTGTTCTTGAATGCAAAAAATAAAGATTAGTACTCAAGTGGACTCCTCCCTAGTTATCACACCAGATAATAGGAGGCTGCATTAGAGAAAGATGCAAATCAGCAAAGTCATGTATTGTAATTATGTTAAAATTATCAGATTAACAGAAGCCTCTTTGTGATGTTTAACGATTGGAAGACCATTCTTTTGCCTCTGGCCCTTAAAGCTGCTTTCTCTCCTCCTTTGATCAATATACTTCCTCCACATTTCTTCTTTAAAAACAGAAAGAACTAATAGAGTAGAATAAAAGATTAAGCGTGAAAACAGTCGTGAAATATGAGAAGTTTGTTGTTCAAAATAATTGTATTTGTATGGTAATTTACGCTTTCCATAGTATGACATTGATTTGTCAAAGCACACGATTCAAATATACTGGTTTGTGGTTAAAATATCTTCCTTTCTTGATTAGTTGTGTATAGCCATGTATAACAAGAATCAAAAGTAGATTGCAGAGTTTTAGCAAAAGAGCATATTAATTATTTAGAAGTTGAAATTTCTGTGTCCGCATGATATAAGAACATACCAAAACTTATGGTATATTGATCATAGCCATTTAGTGATAGACATGATAAGCCAGCTGTTTACTATAATCAAGTTGTTAAACTTAAAAAATATTTTCATCAGTCGTTGTCATTTGAGAGACAATAGGATCTTCTGTAAAAAAAATTTCTCTGAAAAGACTGGACAATATCCTCTTCCAACATCACTCAGTTCAATGTTCATTATTTGGTTTACAAAACCATATGATACTTCATGAGTTCTTGTCTGCTACTAAGCCTTATCCAAAGACTTCTATCACTAGTTTCTCTTAAGTTTTGATTTCCCACAAAACCTTTCATCATCTATAAATACATATCTGTAAATGATTCAGTTCACAAGCAACACAAGTTTTCATTTTTGCACCAGAGAAATTTCTTCTCGTCTCGAGGTGTTTGAGATCTTTGAATAATTTTTGGATCTTCCATTTATTCTTTCCAAATATAAACATGAGACTTCGTCAGCTTCTTCGACGATCTTCCACATCAACAAAGGAAGAAGTTGCAGTAGTTCCAAAGGGCCACTGTGCAGTCTATGTTGGAGAGATCCAAAAGAAGCGTTTTGTGATTCCAGTAACTTACTTGAACCAATCATGTTTCCAAGACTTGCTTAGTCAAGCTGAAGAAGAATTTGGTTATTTTCATCCTATGGGCGGTCTAACCATTCAATGCAGAGAAGACATCTTCCTGGATCTTATTTCTCAGTTAAATAGGCTATGAAAGAACATAATTGTAACATGCAATCTTGTAGACCAGGGATATTAAGCATGGTCAAATCCATGCACTTTTTCTTTCATCTTGCTCCAATTTTTTGTTTCCTCCCATGGGAAGTCTACAAAATGTTTCCCTGCATAAGGAAATTGTTAATGGATGCAATCTTAAGGAAAATTAAAGTGTTTGCCATGCAGTCTTTCTTCATTTTATTTCTTGATTATATTTATGGCCCTTGTCTCTATTTGTACTTTTTGTTCGATAAATATATTATTCATTCCAATAATGTAGTAATACTTTTTCATTCGAGTATTTCTATACTTATTCTTTATTTTTAAAAATTCTTTTACACGACAATTGGAGTGGTGATTTGTTGATCTATTGTATTTGAGTTTCGTGGGGGTTTGAGATTTATGATTTGATTTTAACTGTGAAGATTTTTTTTTTTTTGAAACAAATATTTACTGTGAAGATTGATTTCAAGTTTAATACAACTTGGTTCTTTCCTAAAATTGTTAAATGCTTTGCATCATTGGCATTTGTGGTGCACTGAAATTGAGTAAGATGAGTTGAAGTGTATATAGGAACTTTCTTGATTCTTGTGTGGTGAGGTTTTCTGCAGAAATGCATGCAAACATGCCTTTGAGTTACAATGATTCAAAAAAAAGAAAGAAAGAAAGAAAGAAATTGTTAAAAATACCCCAGTGGCACCACAAGGTACAAGCACAACTTGATTATCTACATTGAACTGTAATTTCAATTAAGTGAAAATGACTAATTATTTCTTAGAATTATGGAGAAACATTAAATACAGATCCATTACAATAAGGTCAGATCCAGTCTTTTCTCAACCATAAAAAATGTTAGGAAAATTTTCACAATAATCTCTACATCAACACTAGTAAAGCTTTTATTCTTTCCCCTTGCTCTGTAGTCACCTGGGATCTTGATATGGATGTAAAATCATCAATGCAAAAAATAAACTCAAAAGTTAAACTATTGGAAGGTTTTGACATCTATTCAATGGTCTCTTCATAATGAATGCTTGTTTAGTGCATCAAATAAGATGATAAGTGATAGCAGTAGGGCCTCTCTTCCATTTTCATCTTGTACCGAAGTATTTTCTTGCATTTACAAGTTTCCAATGTAGTATGGTACCAGTACGTATGACTTTTCTGAACTCTGCAAATTTTAACAACCGACAAAGTTCCTATTTTAGTTGAAATCCTAAAACTGAAGAAAAATGTAACAGACATGGCTATTTGATGCAGTTAAATTTTGTGTCAACAGACTAGTCTCTGTCAATTGTTATTTTACAGGAGGACAACAAAGCCTTGAGTGCCCCTAATATGTCTATGATCCTACTGAGATTTGCTTAGTTGTATTGAATTCTCTTCTCTATATTTGTCCATAAACAAAAGTAGGCTAGCTATGATGTTTCTGCACAAGGATCCAGCATGGCCCATGTGACGCATGAACTTGAAATTCTCATTATGGCTTGAAAGACAAATCCATGTGATTGATCTTGAGCTCTTTCTTTCTAGCATTGAATGGCACCTTCTGCCTCGTCAATATTTCTATCTCCAAGCAATCTTACCCTCCATTTATATAAAGGGTCATGTAATTGGGTTCACAAGTAACAAGAGTCTTTCACATTCTCACTTCAGAAGAAATTTCCTTTAAGAGTCCCATATTAGTCCTCTCTTTGAAAACATACTATACAATGGGGTTCCGTTTGCCTAGTATTATTCATGCTAAGCCGAGTCTTCGACGATCTGTATCATCAGGAAATGGAGCATCTCCAAAGTTTATAGATGTTCCAAAGGGATACTTCACAGTCTATGTTGGAGAAGGACAGAAGAAGCGTTTCATCATCCCACTAACTTACTTAAACCAGCCTTTGTTTCAAGATTTGCTGAGTCAAGCTGAAGAAGAATTTGGATATGATCATCCAATGGGTGGCATCACAATTCCCTGCAATGAAGACCTTTTCATTGATGTTACTCGTAGTTTAAATGACTCATGAGCCATAAGGATAGTGTTTAGAAATAGATGGTATGAAGAAAGGAATAGTATGTACAGAACATAGACAGTGAAGAGTGTAAACATTTTTTGAAATCAGAGAACTCAAATTCTTTTATTTGTTACAGAGAACTTCATAATGAAACCAAGTAAATGATATTAGTTGGACAATCTTCTTCCTCTTACCTTTCTTGCATTTCTTCAATACAGTGGCTACGTAGTGCAAGAACTGAAAATAAATCTCATAATTTTTCTTTCCAAGAAAAAGTAGTTGGACCTTCCGTCCATCAGTTGTGGTTTGTTTAGTTTTGTTACTTTCAGGGTTTCATAGTTAATTTTGATACTTACAAATATATCAACTTTGCTTTGAAGCGGCATCTCCATTAGGAATTATTCAGAATGTATGCTAACTTGAAGAGAAGATCTTGACTGGTCAAAAAACATTGAAACCAAATACAAAAACAATTAGTAGTCAAAATGGAATGGGAAAATTACTACTTGGGATTCAATTACCTGCTATTAAAGAGACTTATTAATATGATGTAGCAATGTATTGATGTCGTCTTTTCAAAAATAGAACTAACACATCAGATAATGCTTTGGAATTCAAGAGGGACTAATACAAATGAATGTATCCAAGTTCCTCCCTGTATATTTAATTCTAGGTGGGGATCCCTTGTAAATTGCTCACCAAGCAATGACAGCAAATTTTGTACACCAACTAAAATACACTATCAATCAAAACCAAAGTTATAGATGATAAGTTAGAAGACAGAACCATGTGAAATGCATAAATGACTGATCGAGTGATACTATTTTCTCCATGATTTAGTTGAAAGTGGTGGTTTTTGTAGGATGTTCATTTTGAACAATTGTGGACGATATGCATGCCAACAGATATACAATCTCAATCGCAACCCAACTCTGTATAATAAGTTAGAGGACAGACCCATGTGATGCTTCTGTTCATATCTTTACAATTTGGCCAGCAGTGGCTCCCACATAGCATGGCCACATTTCAGAGGCTTTACTTCATATATTGATTCATCTATACACACACATTGTCTTATAGTTGTAGCAAATCTTCATATTCTTTGCAAGGAATCTTTTTTTTGAAGTTTAAGAATTTTTACAGAATATTCAAGATCAAGGACGGCGGACATGGCTATTGGAGTACCTCGTGTAGTGCATGTCAGGCAGATTCTTCGTCAAGTATTTTCAAGTGCTACTGAACCTTCTTTTGTATCCAATGTTCCAAGAGGCTACTTTCCAGTCTATATTGGAAATGACA
Organism: Telfairia occidentalis; assembly: GCA_026257165.2. Lineage (NCBI taxonomy): Eukaryota > Viridiplantae > Streptophyta > Magnoliopsida > Cucurbitales > Cucurbitaceae > Telfairia > Telfairia occidentalis. The sequence continues at coordinate 1,131,932 of JAOANK020000005.1, forward strand.
AGAAGTGATTTGTAGTATCAATATTGTTCCCGAATGAGCCGTCATTCCGAAAGTTGATCAATGAGGCAGAGGAAGAATTTGGATTTGATCATCCAATGGGAGGCCTCACCATTCCCTGCAGAGAGAATGTCTACACTGCACTTCCTACTTAGCAGTAAATGGAAATTTAAAGTACATTTCTTCCCTTGGTGGAAATTGAATGGCACAATGCATTGGCAGAATGATATCCAAAAGGCAAAAGACTAGAGGACGCATACATGTCGAGAATCAAATTGGCCATTTGCAGTTCGCATTGTGCCGATTGAAGGAAAGCTCCTGAATCAAGCATTGTTCTCAGGTTGCAGAACAGTTCAAGTTCTGATCAATTTTCCATAGAGCCTGCAATTTGATGTCCTATGCTATAG